>JAJIBD010003374.1:0-66808 GCA_021461705.1 Cryptotis parvus | reverse complement strand
TGATAGATCCTGGATATTAACCCCTTATTGGATGGGTATTGGGTGAATATTCTTTCCCACTCTGTGGACTTTCTTTGTATCTTGGTCATTGTTCCTTTTGAGATGCAGAAAATTCTTAGTTTCATGTAGTTCCATATATTTATCTTTACTTCCAGCTGCTGTGTTAGTGGTGTTACATCTGTGAAGATGCCTTTAGCTTCAATGTTGTGGAGGGTTTTTCCCTATATTTTCTTCCATGTACTTTATGAACTCTGGTCTGATATTGAGATCTTTAATCCATTTTGGATCTGATTTTTTGTTCATGGTGATAGACAGAGGTTCAAATTCAGTTGTTTTGCACGTAGCTGTCCAATTTTTCCCAGTACCACTTGTGGACGAGGCTTTCCTTGCTTCATGGTACATTTTGCTACTTTATCAAAGATTAAATGGTCATATATTTTAGGATGGCTGTCAGGATACTCAACTCTATTCCATAGGTCCACAGATCTGTTTTAATTCCGTTACCATGCTGTTTTCACTACTATAGCTTTGTAGTACACTTTGGGAAGGCTGATGCCTGGTCTTCTTTTTAAGTTAGGAAGGGTGATGACTCTCATCTTCTTTTTCTCCCAAGGATTGCTTTAGCTATTCTTGGGGTTTATTGTCCCATCCAAATTTCAGGAGTGTTCGGTCAATTTCTTTGCAGCATGTCATGGGTATCCTTATAGGGACCACAATGAATCTGTATAAAGTTCTAGGGAGTATTACCATTTGGACAATATTAATTCTCCCAAGTTAATTCTCTCCATGACCTGATGGAATGGTTTGAGGCTCTTTATGTTCCTGGTGCAAGCAGATGTCCTTGGGCTCTACTAACATGTGACAGGACATATGGAGATTACCGTGGCCACTGAGCAAATCGAATGATAAATGGGAATCAAGTGATACAAGTGAATTCTCCCAATTCATGAGCAGGCAATGTGTTTCCATTTCCTTGTGTCCTCTTTTATTTCTTCAATCAGTGTTTTATAGTTTTCACTGTACAGGTCCTTGACACTCCTAGTTAAGTTGATTTCTAGGTATTTGATTTTCTGTGGCGCTTATTGTGAATGGGATCATTTTCTTAATATCCCATTCTTTCTCTCTTTCATTATTTTATATAAGAACACCATTGACTTTTTGGGTATTGATATTGTCCCCTGCCATTCTACTATAGTTACATCTTGTTTCTAGGAGCCTTTTGGTAGAGAGTTTCATAGGGATAATACTATGATATTATCTGCAAATAGTGATAGCTCGACTACTTCCTTGCCTATTTGGATGCCCTTAATGTCCTTTTTATTCTCCAATAACTATGGCAAGAACTTCCAGTACTATATTGAATAGAAGTGGTGAGAGTGGGCAACCTTGTCTTGTCCCTGATCTTAGGGGGGAAGGCTTTCAGTTTTTCACTGTTGAAAATGATACTCTCTAAGGGCTTCTGGCAGATGTCTTGGAGTATATTGAGGTAGGTTCCTTCAATTCCCATTTTATGGAGAGTCTTTATCACGAACAGGTGTTGGAGTTTGTCAAATGCTTTCTCTGCATCTATTGATGTGGTCATTAGGTTTTATTTTTTTCTCTTTTGATGTGATGTATTATGAGGCCTGAAGGGTACCAGCTAAAAGAAATCCAAATAAAAATACTTTAATACACATCCTAATTAGAATGACAAAAACTATAGATAGAGATAGAAAACTGAAAGCATCAAGATCAAAGAATGAAAAAGGAACATCCCTATAATTTACAGCAGAATTTTCCCATGAAATACCCATGCCCAAAGACAATGGTGGGATATTGTGAAAATAACCAATGAAATGAAGGCCTCTGGAAGAATTCTTTACCCAGATAGACTCACATTCAGATTTGGAGGAAAGATACACAACTTCATGGATAAGCAACAGCTCAGAAACTTCATAGACTCAAAACCAACTTTTTAAAGAAGGACTGAAGGATCTACTGTAAGAAAGGACAAACCCCAACAGCGCAACAAAATTATCCAGAAAGATGGCACAAAATCCCATGACAATTAATCCCATGGTGTAAAAACTGAATCCAACATTCTTCTGCCTACAAAAAACACATCTGAATAATCAGAGCAAACAGAGACTCAAAGTCAAAGGCGGGAAGATGATTCTTCACGCAAACAACTCTTCCAAAAGACCTGTTTGGCCATACTAGTATCAGACAACATAGAATCCAGGCTGAAAAGTTTTGAAGAGATAGTGAAGGCCATTTCTTAATAATTAAGGGATATGTATATCAGGAAGAAATTGGACACCCTCACCATATATGCATCCAACAAGAGGCCAGCAAAATACTTTAAACAACTGATAATAGACTCCAAAGAAGACACTGACAGTAACACAATAGTAGTTGGAGATTCTCAAAACCACTCTATCAACTATTGATAGAGTGACAAGACTGAAACTAATCAAGGAAATACTGGCCCTGAAGGAAGAAATGGAAGAAAGAGGGATGGTAGATATATACAAGGCGTTTCATCCCAAAAGGGCTGAATACACATTTTTCTCCAGTGCACATGGAACATTCTCCAAGATAGATCACATGCTAGGCCACACAACATACCTCCATAAAATCAAGAAGATAGAAATTGTGTCAACTATTAATTTGGACCATGATACACTGAAAATGGAAGTTAAGCACAAACATAGAAACAGGGAGTCAAACCAAACATCTGAAACTGAACAGTTCACTGCAAAACAACCAGTGGGTCATAGAAGAAATAAGAGGAAATTCAAAGATTCCTGGAAATAAATGAAAATAAAGACACAGACTATCAGAACTTGTGGGATACAACGAAAGCAGTATTAAGAGAGGAAAGTTCTCATCTCTGCCAGCATTCATCAGGAAAGAAGAAAGGGCCCACATAAATACCTGACTTCACAGCTCAAAATCTTGGAAAAAAGACCAGCAAAAGGAGCCCAATCCAGGCAGAAAGAAGGAAATAATAAAATCTAGAGAGGAAATCAATGAGCTGGAATAAAAAAAAAATCAAAAAGATTAATGAAACCAAGAGCTGGTTCTTTGAAAAAATAAACAAGATCAACAATCCTCTTGCAAGACTCGTAAGGGAAGGCAAAGAGAGAACCCAAATAAACAGAATCAGAAATGAAAAGGGGGACATCATAACAAAAACCACAGAAATCCAAAACATCATCAGAGATTACTTTGAGAATCTGTATGTCACGAAAACAAGAGAACCTGGAAGAAATGGACAAATTCGTGAAGTCCTATAGCTCCCATGGCTGAAACCAGAAGACCTGCAGTACCTGAATAAGCCTATCACCATCAAGGACATTGACACAGTAATTAAAAGTCTGCCCAAGCACAAAAGTCCGAGTCCTGATGGATTCACTAGTGAATTCTTCCAAACCTTTAAGAAGGACCTACTGTCAGTCCTTATCAAGCTCTTCTAGGAAAGAGAAGAAACAGAAACACTCCCAAATAGCTTCTACAAGGCACATATCACCGTGATAGGCAAAGCAGGCAAAGACATCACAAAAAAAGAAAACCAGAGACCAATCTCCCTGAAAACACTGATGTTAAGATCTTCTACAAACGACTGAATCACTGTATCACTGTCTTCCCCGTAGATCATCGATTTGCTCGAGTAGGCACCAGTAACATCTCAATACATCCTGTCACATGTGAGATAGCCCAAGGGCATCTGCCCGGTCCAAGAACATAATGAGCCTCAACCCATTCCATCAACTCATGGAAATGAGGTCTATAATTTTTACCGGTTTGGCATGTCAATTACAACCTGGGTAGCTTACCAGGCTCTGCAGTGCAGGTGGGATTCTCTTGTAGTCACCTCAACTCAGGCATTTATGATGATTTGGGCAGCATCCTCGAGCTGGGCTGTGATCAGTTCTTCTGCTGGGTGGAGCTTTGAGGACAGGGGAGTCTGGATGTGGAAAATGGCGGCACTCATGGTGTGGGGGTTCCTCTGGCTTCTTGCAAGTCTCTGCTGGGGTGGCGGGCCAGGTTGGAACCCGCCATCCCCTCCTGGATGCCTCGTGATCAGCTAGGCACAGGGAGAGCAAATAGCAGCTCTGACCCATGTCGTGAGTCTCTGGATCGGCATACTAGCAAAATTCTAGCAAACAGAATCCAAAGACTCATCAAAAAGATGATACTTCATGACCAAGTAGGATTCATACCTGGAAAGCAAGGATTGTTTAGCAGATACACTGTTTTGGAATGTCATGGAATATTAAATAACATCACATTGAGGACCTTGAAAATGATCTCAAATTTTGTTTGAAGTAAGCCCACCATTCCCTGTGCTCAGAGATGGATCCCTTGTGGCAGTGTTGAATGGGCCCATCTTCAGGACCAGGATGGCAACAGTTGGCTAGTGTGCAAGGCAAGTCCCTTACCTCTTCTACCGTCTCTCTCTCTCTAACTCTCTCTCTCTTTTCTCTGGGCCCTAAGAATCGATCATGACAACTGTAACACAAATTAAAAGTATTTTCTTAGGTTACATTGGATTTAACTACAAATAAAAACTTGGAAAGTTATGACAACGTAAATAACACAATTCCAAAAGGACATAGGGTTCAGAGAATATATATTAATGGAAACTTAAATTTTGTCCCAAGTGATCAGTAAATTATCACTTAATCAAAACTGTGCAGTTAATCTAAAAGTCATGCTTAAAATGAAATTGTTTTCTAGAGATTTAGCTGTAGACCTATCTTTTCAAATTCTCGGTCAATGTCAGCAAGCATTTGTGCTACTTGGCTCATGATTGGTGTAATTAGAATGATGTCATCAGTGAAGCTGAGATGGTGTAGCTGCCGACCATCTATCTTCACTCCCAATTTTTCCCATTGTTATTGTTCTATGATATTCTCGAGGGTGGCACTGAAGAGTTTTTGGTCAAATGGTATCACCCTCTCAAACCCCTCTTTTGACATCATGATCACTTTCTTTTTTTTTTTTTTATTTTTTTATTTTTTATTTATGAAATATAAGAGCAGGGAGGAATTCCCATGAAGTGGCAAAAGAAAGAGGAAATACACAGCCAAGTTGGGATTAGGAGATTTCAGAAGAGAATGCACTAAGATTATTATACTCTATTTTCTCTTCCTTCAACTTTTGGAGTCTCATCATTTCCTCTTTTCTTTGTACCCAATCACAGCTGTTTTTTTTTACAATTAAAAAGTTCATATTTGGGTTTTGGTCATACAATGTTCCAGCACCCATCCCGCCACCAGTGCCCATCTCCCACCACCAACGCCCCCGGTTCCCTCCCCCTCCCCCAGCCCTCCTCCATGGCAGGTTCTTTATTTCTTTCCATTTCTCTCTCTTTTTTACTTCCCCTCCAGACTATGGATTACAGAACATACATTAAAGGGTTGTCATGTGTATCTTTTGCCTCTATTTAATGCTCAGTTCTAGGTTGGCATTAGTACCCTCGACAATTGTTAGCACACTGTTCCATTTTCTGTCTTACCTAACCTCTGACTCCCCACAAGTTTGTGATAATTTCCACCTTGACAAGACCTTCTGATATATGTTTCACTTAACCTTGGATATTGGCATCATAATATGTACATATATATTTATGTTATGCAGATAAATGCAGTCATTCTGTATCTGTCTCTCTCCTTCTGGCTAATTTCGCTCAACATAATCTCCATGTCCATCCATTTATAGGCAAATTTTTTTTTATTTTTTATTATACCACAGTGAAACATACAATTACAAAGGTGTTCATAATTGGTTCTTGGTGATACAGTATACCAGCACCCATCCCTCCACCAGTGCCCCATTTCCACCACCAATGTACCCCCCCCCCTCCTGCCCACCCCCATGCTGCCTCAATAGCAGGTACCCCAGTTTCCTCTCTTTCTCTCTCTGTCTCTCTCTGTCTCTGCATCTCTCTCTCTTATTTTACACATTGTGGCTAGCCCTGCAGGTATTTAGAGTTTATCACTTAAGTCTCTTTGTGTATATTCAATGGTGCGTTTTAATCTGCCATTACCATTTCCCACATTTAGTAAAACACTGGTATCTATTTATGTCGTATTAATGAATGCAGTCATTCTATATCTGTCCTTTTCCTTCTGACTAATTTCACTCAGCATGATAGTCTCCATGTCCATCCATTTGCAGGTAAATTTCATAATTTCATCTTTTCTGACAGCCGCATAGTATTCCATAGTGTAGATGTACCACAGTTTCTTTAGCCAGTCCTCTGTTCTAGGGCATTTAGGTTGTTTCCAGATTCTAGCTATAGTGAATAGCACAGAGATGAATAAAGAAGTACAGATAGTGTTTCTGCTATGTGTCTTTCGGTCTCGGGTATTGTAGAATGGTGAGATTCTGGTGGTGAATCTGTAATACAGTTCACGAAGGATAGTGATGTATTAGATTTGAATGCCCTGTTTGTTAGGGATTCGATGACCTCTTCGGTCTCCACAGAATCAAAGATTTCTTTAAATCAATGAACGTTAGAGCAGCATCTTGAACTCTCATGTTCTTTGAGACATGGCTTGGCAGATCCTGGCAAGCTGTCCAATGGGTATTCAACATGTCAAAACCATTAATAATACAAGCTGATGACAGAACTTATAATTGAGACAGTAAAAATAACATTTAGCTCTCCTAGGTTTTTGAAAACTGGTCCGATCAGTGTTAAACATAAGGTAGTAGGTAGTCAAGCTTAAAAACACATTTGCAATAATGAGGCGCCTCAATGATATTTGCAGTCTGGCCAAAGTATTATCTTTAGAATGACTGCATTCATTTGTGGGATAAAAAATATAGTTTGGGGGCAGGGTGATAGCAAGCTGGTAGGTCATTTACCTTGCATGTTGTCGACCAGGGTTCGATCTCTGCCATCTCATATGGTCCCCAAGCACTGCCAGATGTAATTCCTGAAGGCAGGGCAAGGAGTAACCCTTGAGCAACACTGGGTGTGGCCATAAAGCAAAATTAAAAAGAGTATGAAGATAGTATCCAATATGTAGGCAAAACATGGATCTGCAGGACTTGTCAGTGGTTGGAATTTAAGGCAAGTGTGTGGGAGTCAGAGTTTAGGCAAGACAGAGAAGGGACCAGTGTGCTAATAATTGTTGGAAATGGTAATACCAGCCTTGAACTGAGTATCAAATGTAGGCAGATCAATATACATTATAATCTGTAACTATCTATTGCAAGCTACAAAGTGTAAGATAAGGGAGTGAGAGGGGGAAAGAGAGAGAGATAGAGTAAGAGATAAAGTAAGGGAGAGAAAAAAAATGAGAAAGAGACAGAGAGATTTAGAGAGAGATAAAGAGAAATGAGAGAGAGGGAAAGAGAGAGAAGAAGAAGCAAAGTTCCTGCCATAAGTCAGGCATGGGAGGGGAGAGATCAGGAGATACTGGTGGTGGTAATGTCCACTTACATGGAGGGATGGGTGCTGGAGGACTGTATTCCTGTATTCTAATATTGTTTCTTACATATTTCTATAAAATAATGAAACAAAAAAAACATACAGCACATAGGTACCAAACTAAGGTGACTAGTG
Organism: Cryptotis parvus; assembly: GCA_021461705.1. Lineage (NCBI taxonomy): Eukaryota > Metazoa > Chordata > Mammalia > Eulipotyphla > Soricidae > Cryptotis > Cryptotis parvus. Next base: position 59,247 of record JAJIBD010003374.1, on the reverse strand, counting down.
ACACACCTAGGATAAAGGTGAGAATATTTCTCTGTCTGGGACAACCCTCAAACCTAAAGTAAGAGTATGAGTCCTCAGACACATGGGGGAGAGCTGCCATCCAGCTCTCCCCTAGCTCAGCTGATGAGCCTCCCAGGAGGCTAGATGGGTTTTGGGTGTTTACTCATCACCTCTATAGGTCCTTGGAAGCAGCCAGATGAGACTTGCACAGCATAATAGCTGCCATTTTCATGGTCTGGACCCCACAGCTCAACAGAACCCACCCAGGAGGCACTGATTTCAAGATCAGCTCAGCAGAGTAGCAGATTCAAATCCAGCTAGGCGAATCTCAGAGGCAGAAGTCACCGGGTGTTTATGGAGGTGGAAAGAGGTCCCCGTTCCCCTCTCTGGCATGTCCTAGAGTCCTGTTTGTCCCGTCCACCAACTGCCTCAGCACGGACAGCCATCATGCAGAGACTCAGACTCACAGGGGAGAGCTAACATCTGGTTCTCCCTGAGTTGCCTGGCTGCAAGCAGCCGCACATACATAAAACTAGTGGAACCAGTCATGTTCTAGAATACATTACAATCCACCTTGTGTAAGAAATGGAATGAGGAGAGAAAGAGAAAGGAGATAACAAACCTGCCATGGAGGCAAGCTACAGAGGTTGGAGGGAGGTGGGGACATTGATGTTGGGAAATGGGCACGGCTGGAGTGATAGTTGTTGAAACACTGTAGAACCAAACTCAAAAATGAACATTTTGTAATTTTATATCTAACTGTGGTATAATAAAATATTTTTTTAAAAAAGGGTCTGAGTTCTACCATACCCTATAGTCTGCACAAACCTCAGGTGAGTCTTTCTCTTTCTCTTCTCTCTCTCTCTCTCTCTCTCTCTCTCTCTCTGTCTCTTTCTTCTCTCTCTCTCATTGAAACAAAAACCTTTATTTCATTATAGAACAGAACTCCTAATGTAATTCGGTATGTTTTCCTGAAAAGGAAGTATTAGTAGTTTATAAATCAAAAAATATAAAATAAAAATATTTTAAAAATATTTTATAAATATAAAGTATTTCTTGAAAAGCACAGAGGTTAGGGGGGTGTAGATCTCCTTTGCAGTAAAATCCAAATATATTTTTTTTCCTTTTTTGGGTCACACCCAGCAATGCTCAGGGTTTCTCCTCGCTCTGTACTCAGGAATTACTCCTGGCAGTGCTCGGGAGACCTTATGGGATGCTGGGGGATCGAACCCGGGCCAGCATGGGCCAGCTGTGTGCAAGGCAAATGCCCTACCCACTGGGCTATCGCTCCAGCTGTTCTGAGACATGGGGCAGAGCTGCTATTGGCTCTCACTGTGCTCAGACGCTCATGAGGAGCCCAGGAGGGATGGCAGGTTCTAGTCCTGGCGTGCCAACCGAGAAGAGCCTCACAACAAGCCAGACGAACTCCCACTTCATGAGAACCTCCATTTTCCACATCCGACGTCGTCCCGTCAGAACTCCACCCAGCAGACCAGCCTATCACAGCCCAGCTTGCACGGCCGCTTGCTGCCGCGTGGTTCATCAATAAATGGGGATTTTGAGATGACTACAAGAGTATGCTACACGCACGGCAGTGCCTGGCAAGCTACCCGTGTCTTATTTGATATGCCAGATACCAGTAACAATTATAGACCTCATTCCGATGACCTAATGGAATGGTTTGAGGCTCTTTATGTTCCTGGAGCAAGCAGGTGCCTTTGGGCTCTATTTGCATGAGACAGGTCATGTGGAGATGTTACTGGTGCCCGCTCCAGCAAGTCGATGATGAACAGGAAGACAGTGATACAGTGAAAGTATTTCTGAACAAAACCCTTCTGAGTAGATGTGCTACACTGTGATCTAAGAGATCAGAATCTGATCATCCAATTGTGAGATAGGAAGGGGCAATCACTGACTCTTGATGACATGTTTTCTGAGACTTGTGTTGAGGTTGTTAGCAGTGACATCCATCTCATTCTAGTTTTTGCCCTGCAGAAAAGGAGTTATCAACAGGAGCCTCTGGACAATGGGTTTCAGGTGGGTTCAGTGTGAGCCCAAGAACTCCGGCCCTGTGACGCAAGGCATACTCCTCGACCTGAACATAGCCACCCCAGGTTTCAGATGGAAGTTACTCAGCATCACCCCCCACTGAAAATCTACCATCTATCCAAACAAAGAGACCTCCAGTAGCGCCACAGGCTACTTCCCTCCCTAACACCAACCCACCAGGCCCAGAGGAAGGCAAATCACACACTCCGGGAAATGTCACCTGACAGCTCTCCATAATCTTTCTGTGTTCTGTTGAGACCACATGGCGATGGGCACTTAAATAAATGAACTAATGGTCTAAGGTCATACCACCCTCAATGTGCCTGATCTCATATTTCAGATGCTAAGCAGGGCAGGGCCAGGTTAGTATTTGGATGGGAGAAGTACTAATGAGCCTCATCCAGAAAGTCGAAGAAATCATACAAGTGAGTTTGGTTACAGAAATCTCCAGGTTTCATGGAGTCAGGGATGGGCTAATTTTCCCATCTCCTTATACTTCTAGAAGCACCAGATTCTTCTTCTTTTCTCTCTCTCATACTCTCTTTCTCCCTCTCACACACACACACAGACACACACACAGACACACACACACACGCACACACACACGAGTGCCACCCAGTTAAAAATTCTTCTTCACAACCTGAGGACCACATTATTCTGCTAGCAATTGCCTAGAGTGACTCCAGGGCCATCACAGAGACAGGGAAGCACCTCTAAAGATCACATGACCAGGAGCATCAGCTGCATTCACAGCACATGATTATAGAGCCCGTGGAAGCCCAGTATCTGAGCTGGAAGAGTGATGACCTTGAAGGGCCTCAGAGACCTGGCAAAATGCGGGTTACACAATATTCTCAATCAAGGTCTTGTGTGTGGCATAACTCATTTACTCATCTGAGGACAAATCATTATGACCCTTATATTTCTGAAAGTTTTGAATCTCTCTGTGTAAAGATTCTCTGCCCTTGGGAAGTGATCTGGATTCTCTAAGGACACTGCTCTTGAGTTCTTGTAACCCAGCAGGGGTAAAAAGTGAACACAGAAACTAGAGCCACAGAGTGGTTGTGCATCGCATGAAATTTGTGGGGGAAAGTCTACCCCTGATTCACAGTCCTGAGTGTGGGAGACGGGAGGGAGAGACATGGGAGCTCTTTCTTTCGCTCACTATTCACTCTGTGTGAGTCTAGGTCATGTCCCTCGGTTCTCTGTATCAGAAGCAGGTCTGAGTACTACAACACAGAGGAGTACAGCCTCTTCTCTACCCAACAAGACGAAGGACAAGATAAATGTTAATGTCACTATGTCACTGTGACTAAACACAAACACACACACAATTCTGTATACACAGATATATATTAATGATTTCTGAAAACTCTATTTAACCAGTAGGATGTCCTGACTTGCTCTGTGGTGGAGTATATTTGTTTTGTTTTGTTTTGTTTTTGTTATGTTTTTGGGTCACACCGAAGCTCAGGAGTTACTCCTGACTCTGCACTAAGGAATTATGCCTGCGGGCTGGTGGGGTCTATATAGGCAGTCTGGGATCAAACTCGGGTCAGTTGCATTCAAGACAAATGCCCTCCCACACTGTGCTATCTCTCTGGCTCCAAGAGACTAATGATTCTAACTGTTGTCTGGCAGGACAATATGTCTATGTAGAGTTCATCCCGTGCCAGAATCCCAATGCACTGCATTGCCCAAGGACACTGGGACACATGAACCTCAACAATCCAAGATATACTGAAACACAAGTGACTACACCCAAGCTGAGGGGTAAGGTTCCATATGAGAATCAACTCATGAGTATACCAATACGTCTTCTTTCTTTTTTTATTTCCATGAAACAAAATCAAGTTTTTTTGAAATTTAGAGAGTGAAATATGTAAGACGGGAGAAAGTAGAATACGTGTTCATGTGAGAACATGGATTCAATGTATTTTTTTGTAGTGCATTGGTTTGTATCTGGAGAAAATCTTGCGAGCACAGCAATTTACTGGCATACTTAACAGGCCACATTACTAGAACCAGACAATTCCTTGGGAGATGCATAAAATATTCTGTGTCATTCCTGCTAACAACCTAGATGGAGGTGCCATGATCATTATTGCCTTTTCAGTCTCTGTAGTTCATAAATTCAGATGCAAACAGACACCTTTGTTAGAGTGAGGCCATGAAATCAAGGCAGTGGAACTAAGTAGGGAACTCACCCAAAGTATCTAAGAAACAATCTTGAGACTGGTTAGATCTTCTCACATCTATGCTCCAAAGAAACAGAAAGTTTTGTGGTGTATGATGGGAAGGGAAAAGAGCACATACATTAGAGGAAAATATTCTATATGAATATAAGCCTCAACCAGTGGGAGATGCCCAACATAGGACTGGACATTGGCTCACACAAGCAGTTTCGCTTGTGTCCAGTGTATCAGCCGTGGCTCGGTTGTTCTCTATGTGTGGTTCAAGGCTTAGTCCACAGAGAAGGGGATGCAGAATGGATGGCATTTGAGGAACATTCCCCTTTTCTCTGCTCAAAAGAATACCTCACCATCCAGATCATCAAAACATGCTTAGGGAAGGATCCAAACCAATTGAACGATGGAATCGCTCAGGCCAACAGATTTGCTGCCTGTTTCCAAAAAAGCCAAAGATACCACTTCTCTTTCAGGACTCAGCAGCCAAATATTTAAAGGATAATCATGAATATAGTTAGTATGGAGGCGTTATTTGGGGGAGAAGAGGAGTGTAGTTTATACTGCACAAAAATGCACATGAAGATGCAGCCAGTCACTTAAGGGTACAGGTCAATTTTATAGATGACAAATGCATGTACAAAAAACACAAACAAAAATTTCTTTTCATTCCAGAACAATCAGTTTCAGGCAAAGATGAATGCAGAGTCATGATCAGCCAGCAGTGACATTCCCTATTTAGAAGGGTGTAAGACTTACATTAGGGGCTAATGCTTTCCCTTCTCAATCCAGCTCCTCTGAATAGTCCTACGAGTCTTCTGCTAAATAAAGAATTTCTGGTGGGCGCTCTCTCTCAGCGTCTGACTCTAGTTGTTTGATCTACTGAGTTTCCACAATTGAGATTTTGCATGCGTTTGCACGTGCACCCCCACACACACACACGCAGAGTCCACAGCAGGCCCAGAGCAAATCTCATAAGAGAGGAGAGGCAGCAGTAGGATGGGGAGTGTGGCAGGGAGTCACAACAGGAAACAAGGCTAGAAAGTGGTCATGCTATAACAATGAGATAGTATGGTGGGCAGGGTTTGCCGCAAATGCAGTGAATGGGTTCATCCCCTGGTATCTCAGCTAGTCCCCGCAGCCTGCCAGGAATGATCCCTAAGCTCAGAGTCAGGAGTGTGTGACACCAAAAAGAAAATCCTAAAAAATCAGAATTCAATAAAGAATTAAATTCAGTCCAATGGCTTTCAACCCTTGACATACTCGGTAAATGGTAACTGCATTGAATAATTCACCTGAGAACACAGATGTTCATCTCTTGGATGCTTATAGCTGTACATATACGTCTAAGACTTTCAAGGGTATCTAAGACTTGTTAGTAGTGTGATCACCCCTTCATATCCTAACTTTGCACTGTTTTCTGAATATTTCCCAAAGCATATCAAAGAAGATTACACCCACGACCAAAGTTTTCTGTACAAAGTAAGTTTGTCTTCACTACTGGTTTGTTTTAGGCAGAGTTAGATCAGCCCACTTCTGTACTATGTAGTACTGTACAATGTTTATGTAAATAATCGCAGTATGTCTTTCAACAAAATGAAATCTCTAACCTGGGTTTGTGTCATTTACCCCCAAATTTATATAACATGATTTATATAGAAAAGCACCTTTTGTGCCAAGACTTAACTTTGTTTGGATGTTGAAATTTGTCATTTAAAATAAGGTAATAAACAAATTAACCCCCCCCACACACACAAACACAGTACGCACACAGTCATTCATCGATCCTCAAAAGTTCTACTAACTTTTCTGAAATACAGGTATGCCCTCCCCATTAGGAGTATTTTAGGAAGGGTTAATTCCTACAAGTGCTATTTCTAAAGACCATTCTTTGGTCAGACTGCAAATGTCATGGAGGCGCCTCATGATTGCAACTGTGTTTTCAGTTTGACTACTTTCGGCTACATCATACACAAATGGGCTGCATTTGCTGAGGAAAAACTAAACTTTTGCCTAGGAGAGCATAAAGATGCTGTTGTGTGCCTTATAATAATAATTTTGTCATCATTATATGTAAATATTTCTTCCCGGTGAGTATACAAATTATGCCTTTGATCATACAATATCCTTTTTCATAATTAAACTCATCAATTAGTAGGAATATTTAGGGATTCAGAGCTGCTACTGGCTCTCCCTGTGAACAGCCGCTCATGAGGCGCCTGGGAGGGATGGTGGGTTCTAGCCCTGGCCCACCATCCCAGCAGAGCCTCGCAACAAGCCAGAAGACATCCCCCCTCCATGAGGGCCTCCATTTTCCACATCCGGACTTCTCTCTCGTCAGACCTCCACCCAGCAGCCCAGCCTATCAGCGCCCGGCTCATCGAGTTCCACCCTGCAGCAGTCTTTCTTAAATCCGGCTCAGGTATGCCGTTCCAGAGACTTGCAGACATGGGGCAGAGCTGCTACTGGCTCTCCCTGTGACCAACCGCTCATGAGGCGCCCGGGAGGGATGGTGGGTTCTAGCCCTGGCCCACCATCCCAGCAGAGCCTCACAACAAGCCAGAAGACCCCCCCACTCCATGAGGGCCTCCATTTTCCACATCCCGGACTTCTCTCTTGTCAGACCTCCACCCAGCAGACCAGCCTATCATGCCCGGCTCACGCAGCCGCTTTCGGCACGGTTCATCAATAAATGCTGGACTTAGAGGTGCCTACAAGAGTATGCTACCTGCACGGCAGAGCCTGGCAAGCTACCCGTGTTGTATTTGATATATGCCAAATACCAGTAACAATTATAGACCTCATTCGGAATGGATTGGGGCTCTTTATGTTCCTGGAGCAAGCAGATGCCTTGGGCTCTACTAGCATGAGACAGGACATATGGAGATGTTACTGGGGCCCGCTCGAGCAAATTGATGATGAACGGGAAGACAGTGATTTAGGGATTGTTGCAGGTGGACCCCACGGGTGACTTATGTGAGCCGGGAAGGGGAGAGAGATGGTCGCTTTCTCCCCCAGCCACCTCTGCCACCCGGGATCCACTGGGCAGGCTTAGGACTGATAAAGTCTGCGATGAGCCCCTGCGACGGCGTGGGCCTGAGCCCCACCAGCCCCACGAGGTGGCTGTCAAGCCACACCTGATGCTCGCTTGATCTCTAGGCATGGGAGTTAATCCCCACCACCCGAGGTTTCTCGGGAGCCACGGACTCAGGCTGGAGCGAGGGAATTGCTCTTTGCAGGGAATGGAAAGTCAGTCCTAGGCCTTACCCAGGTCTGCCTTAAGGTTCTTGTCTTTCTCGCAGAAAAAGAATTTTCAGGAGTCGACGAGCAGTGAAGTAAAACAGGTTTTTTATTGAGGAGGTTTTTGGAGAGGGAAGGGGGAGAGAAAGTAAGAGAGAGTAAGGAGCTCAAGAGAGAACTCGGGCTACTCCAAAGCTGGAGAGCCCCAATTGATTTTCAAATGGGCTTTTCCCCCTTTTGGCTGGAATGTTCTGGGGTCTTCCTTGAGCTGGGTCCTGGGTGGGGAGGTAGATTCATCTCCCTCAGGAGATTTAATCATCGAAAGTCATTTACACATTCCTTCTGGCCTTCCCTTCCCCAGGGTCTATTGTTGATATGGTCTTATCAAGTTTGGTTTCCAGCTTTCAATCAGGTGTGGCTCTGGATCTCTTTTTCAGGAATTTTATTGCCATGTGGCACCCTGTCTGCCTGTCTACAACAGGGATGACTTCTACAATACTAATATATTTTCTTCCAGCACTTTTTTTATTATTAACACCACTGTTTTGAGTTAGTGATCATGGACTTGACACTTAGGCAAATTTTCAAGTTTCTGTTAATACAGCTTCTCTGATCCCTATGTCCTCTTGGAATTGTGTTACTTATATTTTCCTAGAAAATAAACTAGAAACAAGTTTTTGTTTCTACTTTAAATCCAATGTAGCCTAAAAACATAGTTTATGTCATTTGTATTACATTTGCCATGATAGATTCTTAGGGCGGCAGAGAGAGAGAGTAGAATAGGTAGACACTTGCCTTGCACACAGCCATCGGGTGCCCTCCTGGCACTGCAGATTGTCCCCTGAACACAGCACAAGGGGACCCATCCCTGAGCACAGTGTTGGCAGAAGGTAGATCTAAGGATATGCGAAGGAAGGTCTGATGGATACTGCCTGTTAACAGATACACAGGGACTTCCGGCAAACTGTCTCCCAATAGAGTTAGTATGTAGAAATCCCTAATGAGACTGTTAATCAGAGCTGCAGGTACTCAGACAAGGCTATCCTAGGTCATTTCTCTGCACATTTCCCTGTTGGCTATAACTAGCCCAAGATGGAGTCTAATGGACGATGCTTAAAGTTAGGTAAAAAACAGGTTTTTCTTGTTCTTCTGTCTGACACGTCCTTGCCATCATGGGCTAGTCCTTGCCATCATGGGCTAGTCCTTGCCATCATGGGCTAGTCAGGAAGGCTGTATTAGCAACTGTAATGCGTTCTTTTGTTCATCTCATCTTACCTAGAGAGCACCCCTGCAGGTTTTGGTTCCTGGTTGTCTCTTTCCTATTATTCCTAAGTCCTATTCAATGAATGTGAACTGTCTTTGTAATGTAAACCATGCAAACTTTAAGCTGTATTGCCCTTTGAGAAGAGGGAATAAGGGAGTAGGGTTTTTGTGTAGAGGTGGTCAGTCAGTCAGTCAGTCAGCTCAAGTCAGTGAGTAAAATGAGTTAGTACAAGTGAGTGAGCTCAGGTCAGCGAGCTCAGGTTAGTCAGCTAAAGATAGTTAGCTGCAATTAGTCAGCTGCCATGATGAGAACTGCTGCCCCTCTGGCTGGTGATCATTAAAAATATTAATGGATATACATCATGTTCCTGGTGTCTCATCTCTGCACCTCTGACCCAACAGGACATTCCTGCTTCATCTGGTGCCCAACGTGGGACAGGCCTGAAGGTGAGACACAAGTTACGGGCTGGAAAAATAGGAGATAATTTGCACAGGGTTTGCATAGCTTCCTGGAAGCCGGAGTAATTTTTGCAATGGGAAAACTCCACGTCGCAGTTAGAAGGGTATACTGATGTGCTTGATGCTTCTCACTAAGGCAGCTGGACTGCCGTTGAAAGATAGTGTTTTAAAAAGTCTCCTTAAGAGAATACAGAAGCATTGCTACTGGTTTGAACCAGAGAGCAGGGAACAGTTCAACCGAAAGTATGGAAAAAGGTTGGAAAGGATTTAAGGCATGCCCATAGAAAAGGGGAAGTAATCCCAGCAGAAGAATGGGGTGCATATGCTTGTATTAATTCTGCTTTTAACAGAGTTTGAATCTGATTCAGAGGAGGAGGGAGGACATAATTTCTTCTAGGTCAACTCTCCTCTCCTCTCTCCCCACCCCTTGTATCTCAGGCTAAGGAGGAACTAACCACATCTTCCCTTGAATTACCTCAGCCTCACCTGCCTTTGTAAATTCTAATATGGAAACAAGGCAGGCAGCATCACAGGATGATAGTTTTGATTCTGATGCAGAAATAGAGGTGCCTTCACATGAGAAGGCAATCTGGAGAGAAATTCGTGATCTCCGTAGGAAATTAGATCTACTAAGTAAAAGGCAGACAGGTAGCCTAGGCGACCTGAGTTTCGCTCCTACAGGGGGCTTAACGATTCCCTTTGTGAACCTGGAGTTCATGCTATTCCAACGCCCCAATATCCTAATCAGGAAGTAGCTACAGCTCCACGTCAATATAAGTTGAATCATGAGCTGCATACATTACTGAATACTCCTGATTCTTTTAATAATAATCCACAGCTTCATGTATTTCCTGTTGCTCGCAATCTAAATACACAAACTAATAGATATGAAGGTGATTATCAAGCAATTCCTTTTAAGTTTCTGACCTCCCTAAAACAGAATGTTTCAACGTATGGGCCTACGTTTACTTTTATTTTTGCTTTGCTAGAGAATTTTGCTGAAGCTAATGTCTTCCCTTGTGATTGGCAAGCGATTGCAAAGAGTGTTTTGGAAAAAATCACAGTATATTCAGTTTAAGTCTTGGTGGCGTGAGGGAGGCAGAAAGTTTCACGAAAAAGGTATCCCAAAAATGCTGAAGCCACAGTAGCGAGAATCATGGGAACAGGCAATTGGTAAATGGCTGCAGATCAGATTAAAATACCTGCAGATATTTTAGATTTGACTACTAATACATGCTTGAAAGCATGGCGTAATTTGGAAGCTCCAGGGAAACAAGCAATTGCATTTACTAAGGTATTACAACAAGCAAATGAAACTTATGTAGATTTCTTAGCCAGGTTAGAAGATACTTTAGAAAAATCTGTCCCGGATGCTACTGTGCGTGATTTACCTATGTCCACTTTGGCGGTAGAAAATGCTTCTCCTGATTGTCAAGAGGCAGTCCGAGCCTCAAAGTTAATGGGAAAAGATACTATAGATGATTTTATTCGTGCTTGTCGAGACGTAGGGTCTGCAAAAGTATCAGGCCCGAATTTTAGCTGCAGAACTCCGAAATGTTAATCAAATGAGATGTTTTGATTGTGGGCAGGAAGGACATTTAAGAAGAAATTGTACTAAGGGAAGGGAGAAACCACTCCCAGCCTTCTGATTCTGCACTCTGTAAAAGGTGTGGCAGAATTGGACATAGAACCAAGGATTGTTACTCCGAAAGCATAGAACGGGTCACTGCTTGCTCCCATCTCTACAGAGTCGGAAACGAATCAAGGGGGGCTAGTCCGAGGCCCCACAAACAACCGGGAAGCCTAACGAAATAATCATAAGTTTATTGGAGAGTGAGTCTGCCAGCTTGGCTCCAGCTGAGAGGCCACTGAAACAGCGGGATTTTTTTTTTCTGTAACTAACCACGCAGCTCCAGCCGCTTCTAAGGCCTCGAGCATTCCCATGGTCTCTCCTGACCAGCCCCCTCCCAATTGGATGGGCGGAGCCAGCAGAATCCAGTGGCTCAGCAGTGGCAGCCCAGAAGCCAAGCAGATGGGCCAGTGGAACAAAGACAGCAGGCGGCAGCTTTAAGTCTAAATTGCCCTGCAGTCTGTCTGCTCCCTCCCCTCAACCTAAAGGCACTCCTGCTTTAATTCATATTTCAAAATCTGAAACGCTGGATAGCAAACCTACTTATATCACTTTACAAACTGCTAAGGATAGTACTGCTTTGGATATTCCAGTTATTCAGGATTTGTTTTTAGCTCCTAACAATTTTTATGAAATTCCAACTATGGTCCTTTGCCACCTCAATCATTTGGATTAGTAACTGGCAGTAATAATATGGAATCTAAAGGTGTTAAGGTTCAAATGAAGTTTTTTATGGTAATTTTGAAAGTGAAATTATGCTCATTGTATCTGTGAAGGCTGAAATACGTATTTTTAAAAGGTGAAAAGATTGCTCAGCTTCTTGTGTTGCCAAAACCATCAGTTCCTCATTATCGGGAAAAAGGGTCTGACACCCCTAATGTTGAGGTTTTTGGACACAATTCCTTTCAGAGGATAAACCCAGTATGGTGTTTACTTTTGAAGATGGTACTAAAATTGAAGGTTTGCTTGATTCAGGGGCCGATACAGCCATAATTGCTTCACATCATTGGCCATCTGGATGGAAAAAACACCGTGTGCTTAATTCAACTTTTACTGGGTTGGGTGTCATGATTGATATTCAACAAAGTGATGAGCCTCTCAGGTGTACTGACCCAAATGGAGATGAGGCTGTTATTCAGCCCTATATTTTGCCTATTGCAATTACCTTATGGGGCAGAAATTTGTTGAAAAAAATTGAATATTGTTATGACTAAACGTAGAAACCTTTGTAAACAGCCGCATTTTTAATGCGGGCCGCTGCTCCTAAAATAGCTTTACCCATTAAGTGAAAAAAACACGGAGCCAGTGTGGGTTGAGCAGTGGCCCTTAATTACTGAAAAGCTAACGGCTTTGCAGCTATTGGTGGAGGAACAGCTCAACTTGGGTCATATTGTTCCAAGTTCTAGTCCTTGGAATTCTCCAGTTTTTGTAATCAAAAGGAAATCAGGCAAATGGAGAATGTTAACAGATTTAAGCCAGGTCAATAAATGCATGGAGCCTATGGGCCCTTTGCAGCCTGGCCTTCCCTAATCTTGCTATGATACCAAAACCTGGAATATTATTGCTATTGATTTAAAAGATTGTTTTTATACTATTCCCCTTGCTGAGCAGGATAGAGAAAAATTTTGCATTTACTGTCCCATAGATGAATAATGAAGCACCTAATAAAAGGTATCATTGGACAGTGTTGCCTCAAGGCATGATGAATAGTCCGACCATGTGTCAATATTTTGTTAATCAACCCTTGGAGATTATACGTAAAAAATATCCAGGTGCCAAGTTAATTCATTATATGCATGTTATCCTTATAACTGCTCCTCCTGAAATTAATTTGTAAAATGTCTATTCTTCTACTGTTATTGAACTACAGGATTGGGGCTTAGAAATAGCCAAAGAAAAGGTCCAGCATTCAGTACCTTGGGAATTTTTAGGTCAAATTATTAATAATGCTATGGTAATTCCACAAAAGGTGCAAATCAGGAAAGATAATTTAAAAAACTTTAAATGATTTTCAGCAACTATTAGGTAATATAAATTGGTCACGTCCATCCCTGGGCATTCCCACTTATGCGCTTAGGCATCTTTTTGCCATACTTGAGGGTGATGCACAAATTAATAGTCCTCATCAGCTCACCCCAGAAGCAGCCCAGAAACTTCAATTTATTGAATAAATGGTTAATTCAGCTCAAATAAATCGTATTGAAAAATTTGAGCCATTCTCATTGATAATTCTAAATACTTTGCATTCACCAACTGGAGTTTTTAATACAGGATTCAAATACTATAGAGTGGATTTTTTTTTGCCAAATAAAAATATCAAGTTTTTATCAATATATCCCTCCAAAATTTCTCAGGTTATTATAAAGGGAAGAAAAAGAGCTGTACAGCTTTCTGGCTTTGATCCTAAAAAGAAATTATTGTTAAATATGATAAGGAAAAGATACAAGCCCTATGGGAAACAGATGAAAACTGGCAAATAGCTTGTGCCAGTTATTTGGGTTCAATACATAATATCTTTCCTAAAATAAAGTTGTTTCAGTTTTTACAATTAACTAATTGGATATGGCCAAGCGTGGTTCGTTCAGAACCAATAGATGATGCTGTAACTTTCTTTACTGATGCTTCCAAAGATGGAAAAGCTGCTTATACTGACTTAAAAAATGATGTTGTATTACAAACTCCTTATCAATCAGTGCAAAAGAATGAGTTATTTGCTATTATTTCTTTATTGCAAAATTATTCAGATCCTCTTAATATAGTCACTGATTCACAATATGCAGCTTGGACTGTACAAAATATTTATACTGTCTCTTTTACCTTTAAAACAGTCTGAACTTTTAACATTGTTTGCCACATTGCAGTAATTGCTTCATGCTCGTACTCATCCTTTATATATTGTCCACATAAGGACTCACACTAATTTGCCTGGTCCTTTTGAAAGAAGGCAGAAACCCCCCACTTTCCCGACCAGGGCAGGCCTACTCATGGAAAGTTACCAATTTGGGGCCTGAGTGTCCTTTTCATCTTGAAGTAACCTTTTTGTTATCTACAAAAGGCCCAGAACAAATTCCTGTTAGAGGTTATTAGACCCCCGCCCAGAATCTACTATCTGGCCTGAATTGCCTGGATTGCATTCCTGCACTTAAGCATAGCCATTGCTGACTCATGATCCCCACGTGTATCTAGCCGCTCCAAATATAGAAAGATGTATTAAAAATGATCTAATTGGTGGGAGATGGTTACTTGGTGCAAAGTGATTGGCTGCCTGCGTGCAGACCTTGATATGGTATTTTAAATCTATTGGATGGTTATGCGCGGGCTTTTCTGTAGCGGCGGGAACTATCTCTTAAAAGATCCTCCCTAGAAGGGTTCGGGGCTCTTAGCCACTGACCACTTGGGGTCATGCTATGGGCCGAGTATACTCGCTTATTAATAAAACCCTTGCTTTTTGCAGAGGACCCGGTCTCTCAGAGTTTTCCTTGGTAGGTGCGGCATTCCTAGGCTCCCAGTCAGTCACCCCATCGGGTGGCCAACTCTTTCACTTTAACACGTGGCAATGATCAAGCCAATAAACTTGTGGCTTTAGTAGTAACTGCGGAAGCTTCCCATAGTTTGCATAATCAAAATGCTCGTGCATTAAAAAATAAATTTGCACTTCCTTGGTCTCAAGCAAAAGCCATAATAAAACAGTGTCCTATGTGTCGGGCAATTAATATACCACATTTGCCTCTTGGAACCAACCCCAGAGGGTTGACAGTTAATCACAATTGGCAAATGGATGTTACGATTGTACCTTCTTTTGGTAAAACCAAATATGTACATCATTCTATATATACTTATTCTCATTTCCAGTGGGCTACAGCTGCCCCATCTGAAAGAGTTGACGCAGTCATAACTCACCTGCTAGAAGCTTTTCCTATAATGGGCATTCCTCATACTATAAAAAACAGATAACGCTCTAGCATATAATTCAGCAAAGTTGAAGTCTTTTATGCAGCTTATTCTATTACTCATATTACAGGTATTCCCTATAATAGTACTGGTCAAGCAATTATTGAGCGAGCAAATCATACTGTAAAAAGAAATGCTTTATAGACAGAGAAAGGGAGTATATCTGAATTCTCCCAAGCAACGAATTGCAAGAGCATTGTTTACTTTAAATTTTTTAAACGTTGCAGATAATGAAACTGCAGCTGAAAAACATTGGAGGTCTCAGAAAAATGAAATTACAGTGACAAATAAAACCACAAAACAGGTCAAACAAAAAATCTTATATAAAGACATTGTGTCTGGCGAATGGTTACAAGGTTGGGTAGAAAGATGGGGGGCGAGGGTTTGCTTTTTATCTCCACAGATAAGGGAGCAATTCTGGTGTCCAACTAAGAGCTCAAAATTGTTCATGAAAAACAACCAGAAAACCAACAGGAGGAGACATCCCAAGATGTTATAAATGAAGATGATGCAGATAAACCCAGACCAAAAGAAACGCCTGCAAGGCCAGCTGATAGGAAAGGAGAAGGATAAAGCCCAGTTGCAATACTGGAAGGACTGCCAAAAAAATTGGCACAACTAAAGAAGGTGATATCTATTACAAGCATAAAATTAACTCCAATCACATTTGATCTAGCTGTACTAGTCATCTTAAGTGTAATAACTAATGCCAATTATACTTATTGGGCGTAAATAACCAATCCTTCCTACTACGAACAGTCTCGTGGCAGGATGTTATTCCTGTTTATAATAATAAGTGAGATGGAAACATCTTCCCATTATTTTATCTTAAAGGGAAATAAAGGGCTTGCACCACTTGCGCCTTTTCAATTAGGGATTTTCCAAAACAGATACATCTGTGAAAAATCAGTTCTGAATTTCATGAGTTCTCAATCTGGGAAGGAAGTCATAATAAAAATAGTAACACCAAACAGGTAATTTTTTTATAAAAATAATACATAACCGATAAAGGTGTGTGTTCTCCTTCACTTTGTAATATTTAAAGGCAAAATAATTTGAAATTCTTTTGAAGGTACTATCTCCTGTACCAAGTGTTCCATGTATACTTGTGTTGATTCTGCTTTAAAACTAAACACTGGAGAAAGTTTGTATTTTCTCAGCTCGAGTAGAAATCTGATGCCTGTGACGTGCCCAGCCATGGGAGGAGAACCTGACCATTGGACTTCTTCATCAGCTGATTACTTACGTCTCTAAGCATACCAAGAGATTCATCAATCTACTGATTGCTGCTGTTTTGAGCATCATTGAAGTGACTGCATCTGGCATTGTAGCTGAAGTGCCAATGAAGGAAAAAACACAGACTACTGAGTTTTGCGCCAAGAAATGACATGAAAATTCTCAAAGACTCTGGACTGCTCAAAGGCAGTATTGATCTGCAGGCCGAACTGGCTAATATGACTCAGACTGTGACTTTGCTTGGTGATCCATTGGCTAGCCTACAAAGACAAATGTCTTTGAAATATGATTGGAATATCTCTTCTTTCTGTATTACCTGTATTTTATACTGAAATTGAATTTTATTGGGATAAGGTTAGAAAACATTTGTTAATTGTTAACACATAAGAATATTATGGCTAAAATTGTAAATTTACAAAGCAAAATTCATGATACTTTTTCTAATCATCTTTCTGATGTTACTACTGCTTCCTTTTGGCAAGATTTGGCTTATGGCATTGGCTTTATTAACCCCACTACTAGCTTAAAGGGACTTAGGAGGAACTGCAGGTTTGGGAGTGCTTATTTTGGATACAGCTGTCCTTGGTCTTAAATTGTAAGTTCAAACAGTATAAGAAAAGGTGCTACAGGCCTCTCAGTTTGTTCTGTTGGCGAAATTGAAGCCTAACAGAAAAGGGGGGAGATGTTGGCAGAAGGTAGATCTAAGGATATGCGAAGGAAGGTCTGATGAATACTGCCTGCTAACAGATACACAGGGACTTCCGGCAGACTGTCTCCCAATAGAGTTAGTATGTAGAAATCCCTAGTGAGACTGTTAAGCAAAACTGCAGGCACCCAGACAAGGCTATCCTAGGTCATTTCTCTGCACATTTCCCTGTTGGCTATAACTAGCCCAAGATGGAGTCTAATGGACGATGCTTAAAGTTAGGTAAAAAAACAGGTTTTTCTTGTTCTTCTGTCTGACACGTCCTTGCCATCATGGGCTAGTCAGGAAGGCTGTATTAGCAACTGTAATGCGTTCTTTTGTTCATCTCATCTTACCTAGAGAGCACCCCCTGCAGGTTTTTGGTTCCTGGTTGTCTCTTTCCTATTATTCCTAAGTCCTATTCAATGAATGTGAACTGTCTTTGTAATGTAAACCATGCAAACTTTTAAGCTGTATTGCTCTTCTAGACAAGGGTATAAGGGAGTTGGGGTCTGTGTGGAGGTGGTCAGTCAGTCAGTCAGTCAGTCAGCTCAAGTCAGTGAGTAAAATGAGTTAGTCCAAGTGAGTGAGCTCAGGTCAGCGAGCTCAGGTTAGTCAGCTAAAGACAGTTAGCTGCGGTTAGTCAGCTGCCATGATGAGAACTACTGCCCCTCTGGCTGGTGATCATTAAAAATATTAATGCGGGCCGAGCGATAGCCCAGCAGGTAGGGCATTTGCACGCGCTGCCGGCCTGTGCCGGCCCGGGTTCGATCCCCAGTGTCCCATATGGTCCCCAAGCACCGCCAGGAGTAATTCCTGAGTGCAGAGCCAGGAGTAACCCCTGAGCATTGCCGGGTGTGACCCAAAAAGCAAAAACAAATAAATAAATAAATAAAATAAAAATATTAATGGATATACATCGTGTTCCTGGTGTCTCATCTCTGCTCCTCCGACCCGACAGGACATTCCTGCTTCATCTATCTATCTATCTATCTATCTATCTATCTATCTATCTATCTATCTATCTATCTACCTATCTACCTATCAATCATCTATCAACTATCTATCTATCTATCTATCTATCTATCTATCTATCTAACTCTGTCTGTCTCTCTGTATCTCTCTCTGTTCTTCTCTTACACATGTGACTCACAATGCATACGTGTAGAAGTTATCATGTATATCTCTTTCCTACATTCAATGCTCAGTTCTAGGCTGCTATTATCATTTCCAACCTCTACTTTTTTGGAAATGAGAGTACACTGTTCCTTTCTCTGTCTTTTTTTTTTTTTTTTTTTTTTTTTTTTGGGTCACCGGGTGGTGATGCTCGGGTTACTCCTTGCTCTTTTGCTCAGGAATTACTTCTGGTAGTGCTCAGGGGAACATATGGGGATGGAACCCAGGTCGGCCACATGCTAGGCAAATGCCCTCCCCACTGTGCTATCGCTCCAGGCCCCCTTTCTCTGTCTTACCTAACCTGAGACTCCCACACACTCTGCAGTAGATTCCACCCACTGACAAGACCTCCCTGTCCATGTTTTGCCTGGCCTTGGATATTGGTATCATGCTACTTTTTATATCCCGCAAATAAACGCTGTCATTCTATATCTGTCTTTTTCCCTCTGGCTAATTTCACACAGCAAGATCCTGTCCTTGTCCATTCATGTATAGGCAAATTTTGTAACTTCGTTTTACCTAACAGATGCAGCGTATTCCATTGTGCAGATGTACCACAGTTTTTTATCCAGTCCTGTTCTCGTGCACCCTGGTTGTTTCTGATTCTGGCTATTGTGAACAGTGCTGCTGAAAGAAGGCAGAAACCCCTTTTTCCCAACCAGGCCTACTCATGGAAAGTTACCAAATTAGGGCCTGAGTGTCCTTTTCATCTTGAAGTAACCTTTTTTGTTATCTACAAAAGGCCCAGAACAAATTCCTGTTAGAGGTTATGAGACCCCGCCCAGAATCTACTATCTGGCCTGTATTGCCTGGATTGCATTCCTGCACATACGCATTGCCGTTGCTGACCCATGATCCCACGAGTGTATTTAGCCGCACCAAATATAGAAAGAAGTATTAAGAATGAACTGATTGGTGGGAGATAGTTACTTGGTACAAAAGTGATTGGCTGCCTGCACATAGACCTTGATATAATATTTTAAATCTATTGGATGTTTATGTGCGGGCTTTTCTGTAGCTGGGGGAACTATCTCTTAAAAGATCCTCCCTGGAAGGGCTTGGGGCTCTTAGCCACTGACCGCTTGTGGTAATGCTATGGGCCCGAGTATACTCGCTTATTAATAAAACCCTTGCTTTTGCATAGGACCCGGTCTCTCAGAGTTGTCCTTGATAGGTGCGGCGTTCTGAGGCTCCCAGTCAGTCACCCCATAGGGTGGCCAACTCTTTCACTGCTATGAACATAGAAGTGTAGATGGTGTTTCAGCTGTGAGTTTTTGGCCCGCGGGGAGGGTATGACTGGGTCAGATGGAAGGTCAATTTCTAGATTTTTGAAGGAATGTCTATATGTTTTCCCAAAGGGGTGGACCAGTCCATATTCTCAAGAACAATGGATGAGATAACCTTTCTCCCTGCATCCTGGCCAGCACTTGTTCTTGTTCTTTGTGTATGTGCCAGTCTCTGTGGTATCATATGAGATGGTATCTCATATATTTTTGCATCTCCCTGATGACTCGTGGTTATGAGCATTTTTCTTATGCCTTTGGCCATTGAAATTTCTTCTTTGTCTAAGTATCTGTTCTTCTCTCCATTTTTTGATGGGGTTGGCTGTATTCTTCTAGTAAGGTTCTACCAGTGCCTGATATATCCTGGATATTAACCCCTTATCAGATGAAGCACCACTTTTGTTTTTAATTTTTATAAAACATTATATACCACTGTGGGATATACAATTATAAAGCTATTCATGATTGGGTCTCAGCCACACATTGTTCCAGCACCCAACCCTCAACCACCCTTCTAATAGCCCCAACTTTTCTCCAACTCCCCAGCCTGCCCCTATTATAGGCATTTTCCTCCTCCTCCTCTTCCTCCTCTTCCTCCCTCCTTCCTCCTTCTTCATCCTATTTCTCTTAGTCTTCTTCCTCCACCACCCCTTCTCCCTTCTCCTTCTCCTCCTCCCTCGTATTTCTCCCCCTCCTTTACCTTCTCTCTGTCTCTCACTCTCTCTCTCACTGTCTGTCTCTCTTGATCACTTCTCTTACAAATCGTGACTTGGAACACATACATTTAAAGGTTATCATGTGTATCACTTTGCCTATGTTCAATGCTCAGTTTTAGTCTGGCATTACCATTTCCAATAATTGTTAACAAATTAAGCACCACTTTACTTTTTTAAAAAATTTTTTATTATACCACAGTGAAACATATAGTTACAAAGGTGTTCATAATTGGTTCTTGGTAATACGGTATTCCAGCACCCATCCTTCCACCAGTGCCCCATCACCACCACCAGTATACCCACACTGCCTCCCGCCCACCCCCCAGGCTGCCTCAATAGCAGGTACCCCCTTATCCTCTCTTTCTCTCTCTGTCTCTCTCTCTTGTCTCTGCATCTCTCTCCCCGTTCTATTCACATTGTGGCTAGCCCCTGAAGACATTTAGGGTTTATCATGTAAGTGTCTTTGTGTATATTCAATGGTGAGTTCTAGTCTGACATTACCATTGCCCACACTCTGTTAAGCAGTGGTATATATTTATGTCCCACTAATGAATGCAGTCATTCTATATCTGTCCTTTTCCTTCTAATTTCACTCCGCATGATAGTCTCCATGTCCATCCATTTGCAGGTAAATTTCACAATTTCGTCTTTTCTGAAAGCTGCATAGTATTCCATCGTAGATGTACCACAGTTTCTTTTAGCTAAGCATCACTTGAAATATTAACCACACAGTTTCGAGTCAGTGATAAGTCACTTGATCACTTATGCAAAATTTTAAGTTTCCATTAATACAGCTTTTCTGATCCCTATATCCTTTTAGAATTGTTTTATTTACATTTTCCTAGCTTTCCAAGTTTTTGTTTCTAGTTTAAATCCAATGTAGCCTAAGAAGATACCTTATGTCATTTGTGTTACACGTGTCATGATAGATTCTTAGGGGTTAGAGCAGAGAGTAAGAGAGGTAAGACACTTGCCTTTTCAACAGCCAGATGGTGTCATTCTGGTACTGCTGGTAGTCGCCTGAACACTTCCACAAGGGATCCATTCCTGAGCACAGGGAATGGTGTGCCAACTTGAAAGTTTCATATCTATTT
Source organism: Cryptotis parvus (assembly GCA_021461705.1). Lineage (NCBI taxonomy): Eukaryota > Metazoa > Chordata > Mammalia > Eulipotyphla > Soricidae > Cryptotis > Cryptotis parvus. The sequence continues at coordinate 38,279 of JAJIBD010003374.1, read as the reverse complement.
CAAGTTGCAGGATGTGGCCTTATTTAACATTCCAGGTCACTCTAAAAAAGAGTGTATTTGCTCAGGGATGATTCCTGCAAATGAAGCCAGATTGGAACTGACCCATAATCCTGCATTCCATTTACACATTGGAATGGAATATTGTCCCAGTGGTAAGAAATGATGAAATCAGGTAGTTTGCCACAGCATGGATGGAACTATATCATGCTGAGTGACAGCTGTCAGAATAGAGAGACAGAAAGATTGGAACTATATCATACTGAGCGACAACTATCAGAAGAGAGAGACAGAAAGAATGGAACTATATCATACTGAGTGACAGCTGTCAGAAGAGGTAGACAGATAGGATGGAACTATATCATCCTGAGAAACAGCTGTCAGAAGAGACAGACAGATAGGATGGAACTATATCATGCTGTGTGATAGCCGTCAGAAGACAGGTAGTATGGGACTATAGCAGGCTGAGTGACAGCCATCAGAAGACAGACAGATAGGATGGGACTATAGTATGCTGAGTGACAGCCGTAAGAAGAGATAGACAGATAGGATGGGACTATATCATCCTGAGAAACAGCTGTCAGAAGAGACAGACATATAGGATGGAACTATATCATGCTGAGTGACAGTCGCCAGAAGAGAGAGACATATAGGATGGAACTATGCCATGCTGTGTGACAGCCGTCAGAAGACAGACAGATAGGATGGGACTATAGCATGCTGAGTGACAGTTGTCAGAAGAGAGAGACAGATAGGATGGAACTATAGCATACTGAGTGACAGCCGTCAGAAGAGAGAGACAGATAGGATGGTCTCTCACATATGGGATTGTGAGAAATCGTCTCTGGAATGCATGGGGTAACTCTCTCTCATAGGTATGATACAAAGTGAAAATCAACAAACTGCCAAACAAGCGGAACAAAAGAGTTGGTCTACAGAACCGACCTGACCAGGGGGATGTCCAGGGTCAATAGGTGGGATTTTGGGGACACTGATAATGAACACTGGGACTCTGGTGCTCGGCCTAATGTTGGATTCTATACAAGTGACATTTTCTTTTATGTACTATAAATCACAGTGCATTTTCAGAGGAAAGTAAAGGAACCTTTTGGGAGAAAGAATATTTCCATTTCCCTATGATATCTAAATGTAACTTTTCCCTAATTTTCATGCTCAATTTTTCATTCTTTAGCCATATAAGGTTCTGAAACTTCTTTGGGAACTTAATGCGATATTCCACATAGAACATGAAATGGGATTTGCATAGGTCACATATAAAGGAAATAGTCCCTCACTTCTAGTTAACATCCTAAAAAAAATGAAATAATTGAGGAAAGAGAAAGAAAAAGGATAGAGGAAGAAATGATCAATTATAAGGAAAATGTAAGAGGATCTTTTCATATTTAAAATGATTTCATGCTCAGTGACTACCTAACTCCGACATTTATTTATCTTCGTTCTCTCTTGCTCTTATAGAACCAGAGCAAGGTAGAAGCCGACTCAGGGGAAGCAAAGCTATCATCACAAAGGAGCGACATCTGGAGGAAAGCTTTTACTAACATCCCGTCACTTTGAATTCTAATCTTGTTTCTTACATATTTCTATAAATCAATGAAACGAAAGAAAAGCTCACAGCACATAGGTACCAAACGACGATGACTAAGGACACACCAGTATAAAGAAAGAATTCTTTCATCTTCTGGGACACTCTCCAACCTCCCTCTGGTGCTCTCGTGCCCTCTGGCGGTAGTTCTCTCGCCCTCCCTCTCCTACTGGCCCCTGCAGGACAGTTGCTGCGCCTGCGCAGTAATGTCACCAATGCCCTCCACCAATGGCCATCTCACTCCTGCTGCCTGGGGACTGGTCACTGAGGGCCGAGGAGACAAAGTCTTGACCTGGGTCGGTGTCTGTTGACTCAGATAGGCGGGCTAGAGCAGGGTCAGGCAGGCCGCCCCTGGAGGCCGGGCTGGGTGTCTGGTGGTCTCTGCTGTACCTGAGAATCAGAGGCCACTGGCCCATGAGGACGGCCTGGGTATGGGCCCTCAGCAGAGTCAGGTGCGGGGGGCCGCGTGCGACAGGGAAACAGAGCCCTGCGGGGAGGCTGTGCTGGAGGGCAACGAGCAACACCAAAAAACCAGCTTTTAGCGTTGGCGATGGAGCTGCGCCTGATAAAGAGTTGGGGGCCCGAGGCCCCAGGGATAAGTGCTCTTTCCTGAAGGTAGTGGGTTTTGTGGAGGCGACTGCCAAGGAGTCACCATGGCGGTGGCCAAGGCAGGCCATGCAGGGGCTGTGGCAGAGGCCCTTGGGAATGGGAGGGCGCCCTAGGCGAAGGAGGATAATTAGGGGAGCCTTGAAGATGGGTGCAGCGTCTTTGACAGGGAGACCAGGAGCTGGCCGAGGCAGGCTACCCTTCCAGAGCCCTGTCACTGCCCTGGGAATTTGATTTGGGCAAAGGGTCTTGTGGGAGCCTGGCAAGGATCCCATGAAGTCCCGAGATTGCATTCCCTGGAGTTGACGTCTTGGCCATAGGAAATCTTCCAGCCATGCAGAGGCGATGCGGCGCCATTCTCTGATTTTTTTTTGTTTTTATTTGCCCAATTCTTTGTCTTTATAAGAACATTTCCTCTTGCCTAAGTTTGGTGTTTTTTTTTCGCTTTATATATGCCAAGGAAACTTCCTTTCCTTGAGATTGCACATCAACGGTCTAGGAAACCCATTTTTTGGAGGGGGCTGTGGATTGCATGTTTCCAGTGTGCTGCCCCATGATGGCTTGGTGTATTCGGGCCCTGTCTAGCCAGCTCTGTGCTTTGTTTCAGATGAGACAGAAGCATGGGATGTGCATTTTGAGACAGGTCATCTGCTTTACCTTTTATTTCAATTGAGTTTTGACATGATAGCAGGGAATCTGTGTTTAGGAGTTTTCCACATTGGTTTTTGCATCCTAACTTTCCATGTCCAGCCTACTTGTCTTACTGTTACACACATACCACAGAGGAATGGCTACAGATCTGGCTGCTGGCCCTCATTCATGCTGCCTGTCTGCACATCCTTCAGGGGCTGCATGGTCAAAGCTGGGCTTGGCAAAATGTGGCATCACCAAAATATATGTGTATTCCTCTCAGCAGGACCAAGTGGCGAGGAAACAAGTCTATTTTACTGAGGCACCAAACATCTATGAAACATATTGTGGCTGGGTGCCAAAATACCCACCATACCCTGGATACAGACCCTCCACCACCATCTGCCACGTGGGCCATGCACCATCTGCACTGCAGACACCACAGAGGATGGGTAAGAGGATCTCCAACGCAGGGCGGCCTCTGTCGGAGGCCAAGGTATCTCTTTTCTGAGGCCCTGATGCAGAACTTGGAAACAAGTCTGGGGTGCAGGGGCAGCTTTCAACAAAACAACAGAAGTGGTTGTGGAGAGGGTGGCTCTGCTCAGCTTTCTAGGGGTGTGTGTGTTTGTGTGTGTGTGTGTTTGTGTGTGAGTTTGTTTCAGGGAGACACATACCATCTTTGAAATCACATGGCACTAGAACAAGTTTAATCTCCTGCACAGGGCGCTTTGGTTGATGATGTGTAGTGTTGTTGGCCTTAGACTCATAATGCTTTATCTCTCCTCAAGTATTTCTGGAGTGAGCTGTCACTGGGCCACAATCGATAGTGTTTGCTGTCCATGCCAGGATAGCAGCTGCCCCATGGTCATCATTGCTCAGATTCTGGGATGTCCAGTTTTCGGTGAGGCAGAAAACATGTTTGAATCTGCACACGTGCACTCATCCTGGACAGGGAATAAAAGTTGTGAAGAACATGAGAGCCCTTTGGTGTAACAGTGGCTCTAATGCCCTCAACTGCTCAAAGTGTGAGTGTTTGCTGACCAGACCTGAGTCACAGCAAGCTCAAGGTTTTCACGTGTCCAGTGACGTAGAGAGGTAGCTGAGCAAATTCCATCGGGGCACGCTTAAGCTGGCCCTGATATTGGCCATAGATGACCCAGTGATATATCGGAGAGTAGGAGAGAGAGTTTGCTGGGGAGAACTGAGAGTGTGTTGGAGAGAGCTGGAGAGAGTCAGCTGAAGACAGTGAGAGAGTTGACTGGGAGTTGAACTGGAAACGTGCGTGGAGGCCTGCTAGACAGCATACTGGCACAGAGTCGGTGGTCCTGCCTGCTTGAGGTAGAATATTAATGCCAGTGTTATAATGTTGCCCAGCAGGAGAAACTGGTCTGCGCTCTCCAGGGATGCTCATTCAAGGACCCACTCACCATTGTCCTCCACTGCGAAAAACTGCCCCGAAGCCAACAGGAATTCCCAGTCCCTGGCTCTGCCTCTCCGGGTCTTCCTCCAGGAAGCCTGATGTCACTGACCTCAGGCAACACCACATCGACCCACATATGGGGAATAAGATGCGGACAGTCACAGCAGAATCCACCAGGCTACTCCTCCAATGCACGGCTTTGCTCACCGAGCCGGTTGAGAGTTCTTGTCTCACTCAAGCATCTCACTGTATGTCTGTGTGCACCCCTCTGTGTTCTGCTATGATGTCTCAACACGCTGTTGCACGCAAGAGACAGGATGTGCCTCATTCAATAGGATGGGAGGATTAACTAGTACACTGGCAGATGGCACCAGATGGAGGGAAAGTGTGGGAGCAGGAAAGGCAATGGAGGGGTCCTTGAGTGACAATCTGGGAATTTGCTTCAAGCCACCGGATCCATTTCCGCATTGGTGGAACACATGTAGAATCTGTCTGGAAATCCAATGTATACTTTGCGCCCTGCTCCCAAGTGGCTATGCTGACCAATATTTGTCTAAATGTCCAGTGCCACAGGGAAAATGCTTAGTACATGTCACCTTAGTTACCTTGAAGGCACACTAGTGCATTCAAGTGGGCCTCAACCCATTCACACCTACCACTCTTTCACCCACTTGTCAATTTAACAAAAGGACAGGGTCTCTCTTGACAAAGAAGACAAAACGTGGGCCCTGCTTCTCAATGGCTACCAGAACCAATGTCTTTCTCTAGCAAAGACCATATAGACCATCACACCATTAGTGATGACAGAGTTTCTCACGAATATTCAAGTGGCACCAGCTTTCAAGCAAACCACATCAGAGTGCTTGGCGCATGTGTGAGGCCTCTGAGTGTGTGTGTACTCACACAGTACAATATAGCACAGGCAGCAAGGACGTGGGTTTGTGTTTGGGCACACTGTTCCCCAGCACATGAGAATTCCATATGTGACAAACCATTTCCTTTCCTATCATTCTGCCTGGTTCAGATCACCCAGTACCAAGCAACCCACCTCCATCAATGAAGCACATGGACAGAGGTGGTATTGTCACTAACAAAAATCCGTGGTATACAATACCGAGAGGAAGCCAGGTCCTAGGTTGGTCCTCTGGCACAGACCTCTGCTGTGCTCATGACCACACGGGAGGTGGCGCGAATCCCATCACTTATTCCAGACAACATCCATTTGACCTAGGTCACGCATGCTGAGTTCAGTGTGCCTGTCCTTCTTGGAACCGAGCTAGAGAGGAAGGATTCCCAGCATTTTGCTGTCAAGTACGGTGACATGTCACTGTGTGACTATTTTCATTTCTACTAGTTCCATTCATTTTTCTTTCATGTCTTCCCACTCTTACTGCAATATCTACTTCAGTCTGGTGAGTCCTGTTCCTGTCTCTGCTTTGTAACATGGAGAGGACAAAACTGGGGTCAGTTTGTGGACACAAGGTTAGGTTTGCAAAGATCCCGAAGCAAGGCTGGGACTTACTAGGCACTCCAGCTCTTTCTCTAATTTAAACAGCTCTCTGCTCCATCAGGGAAACATGTTAGTAGCCTGACATTTAGTCAGCCAAAGAAGGGACCAGCTCACACCCACAGAGCTGCTATTTGTCCTCCAAAAGGGGCCTGGGTATGTGCCCCCAGGCCCTGACAGCAGTAATCCCTCACAACAGAATTAGGAGTAAACCTCAAGGACAGCCAGGTGTAGCCACAAAGCAGAACATTGGAGTCAATTGAATACTTCCTGAAAAAGCAGCTCAAATCTGAAGCGGGATTATTCAGCCTTGACAAATGACCAGTAGGACCATGTACTGAGAAATGGCTGAGGCTGGAGAGAGTGTAGAGCCGGCAGGGCATTTGTCTTGCCTTGAGACACCTGGGTTCAATTCCCGGCATCCCATGTGGTCCTCCGAGGAGCCCCAGGAGTGATTCTTGAGTGCAGAGCCAGGAATTACTCCACCTGAGAATCATTACCTCAAAGAGCAAAAGAAAACAAGAAAAAGTGTTAGTCATATCTGCACTAAGACTTGAATGTTACCTAGGCCCAGTCTTCCCACTCTGAATGTCTGTTACCCCAAGAGTTCGTCTCAGTCTGAGTGTTTTTTGGGTCCACTGAGGCCTCCAGAATGCCCCAACAGAAGTTGTGAACACACAGTTTATAAGTGGGCCCATTTAGGATGATAGAGCCCAAAGCAATATGACCCATTGAGTTATCTCTGACTGCAAGGGCCCCATATCCTGGAGTTTTGAGATGGCACCTCGGCATTAGTAGAGATGGTACTTATGCTCTCTCAGTAACTTAGACTCCCTGAGCACTTGGTGCTGGAACGACAGGGATGGGTTTTGATGCGATGCTAGGGTCTTCCCTCTTGAAGCAATAGAGGAACCAGTAGGGGGGAACCCAGGGAGAGGCCCTTCAGGGAACCAGGATCTGGGACCTTCTTGCCTGCCACTGCCCACAATCAGCACCATGTTCCATGATTCCATCGCAGACCTCAGGGCATTCAGGGTCAGCCAACCCGCCCTCCTGTCTTCTAGCCATATGATTCCTGAGGGCTGGGGAAGGGACAGGGCAAACACACGGACCAACCACCACCAACTTTGCCAAGGAGATGCTGGGTAAAGGTTGGCCTCTGCCCAGTGAATTCATTCCCTCCGATATGCCCAGAATGAGCAGGAACTTGTAAACCTTCCAGCACCTCTGGGCAAGGCAGAGACACTGATCCCCTCATCTACGCATGGACCATGCTGGGAAGGAGCAGCACTGCAGGGACCTCAGCAAGAGCAGTCTCAGCCCCTGATGCCCATCCCTGGTGTCAGGGCCCAGGCCAATGCCTGGCACAATGGGAGGTAAGGCAAGCTTGGACTATAGGAGTGCAGATGCCCAAGGAGAGAGAACAGTACTCAGACGGAGAGAAATGCAGGTCAATACAGTGAGTGAATGAGTGCATGTCACTGTCTGGGAGACAATCCTTAGGATGTATTTCAGGTGATGGTTGTTAAAACGTGTTGACATTTACCAAGCAGACATGTCCCATCATGAAGAGGGACCCTAGAAGTTCTCTCCAGTCCCTGTGACGCATACCCCCACAGACCACCACACACAGAGACACACCATCTCTGTTACAGGAAGTTGAAATCCAGTTACCAGGCACTGTGCTTCCTCCAAGGACCTGAAGCATGGAACATAACTCCCTCCTGTATGACTTGCTTCAAAAGACTGATTTTCATGCTGAGTGAAGCTGCAGGAGGAGGGACAGAGTCAGAATGGCCAGCCAGAAGTAGGGTCTAAACAATCAAGCGAGAGAGTAACAAAGGGCCAAAAGCAGCACCTCTCAGAATTGCACCACACATCCAGCTTCTGTGGGGGACGGAGCCAGGATGGGTTGTCTGGAGACGCTGAGATAGTGAGAGAGGGAAACAGGCCTGGTGATGTGTTTGACTCGTAATGACCACTTACGGAGTCAGAAGCAGTTCTCTTTTAAGGGCTCACGACGGAGTGAACACCAAGAAGTGACTGGTTATCTTGCTGTTTAGTGCTTAAGTCCATTCTCATAGCCCATTAAACAGTAAGACAAGTAGGCTGGGCATGGAAAGTTAGGATGCAAAAACCAATGTGGAAAACTCCTAAACACAGATTCCCTGCTATCATGTCAAAACTCAATTGAAATAAAAAGGTAAAGCAGATGATCTGTCTCAAAATGCACATCCCATGCTTCTGTTTTATCTGAAACAAATCACAGAGCCGGCTAGACACGGCCCGAATACACCAAGCCACACATGGGGCAGCACACTGGAAACATGCAATCCACAGCCCCCAAAAAATGGGTTTCCTAGACAGTTGATGTGCAATCTCAAGGAACGGAAGTTTCGTTGGCATATATAAAGCGGTAAAAAACAACAAACTCAGGCAAGAGGAAATGTTCTTATAAAGACAAAGAATCGGGCAAATAAAAACCCAAAAAATTCAGAGAATTTTATGTCCCATTGATTAATGGGACATAAATATATTCCAGTGTTTAACTGAGTGTGGGCAATGGTAATGTCAGACTAGAACTCACCATTGAATATACACAAAGACACTTACATGATAAACCCTATATGTCTTCAGGGCTAGCCACAATGTGAATAGAAGGGGGAGAGAGATGTGAGACAGAGAGAGAGAGACAGAGGGAGAAGAGAGGATAAGGGGGTACCTGCTACTGAGTCAGCCTGGGTGTGGGCTGGGAGGCGGTGTGGGCATAGTGGTGGTGGTGATGGGGCACTGGTGGAAGGATGGGTGCTGGAATACCGTATTACCAAGAAACAATTATGAACACCTTTGTAACTGCATGTTTCACTGTGGTATAATAAAAAAAAATTAAAAAAATAAAGTGGTGCTTAGTTTGTTAACAATTATTGGAAATGGTAATGCCAGACTAAAACTTAGCATTGAACATAGGCAAAGTGATACACATGATAACCTTTAAATGTATGTGTTCCAAGTCACAATTTGTAAGAGACAGTGAGAGAGAGAGAGTGAGAGAGAGATAGAAGGAAAAGGAGGGGGAGAAATACGAGGAGGAGGAGAAGGTGAAGGAGAAGGCGGAGACGCGGGTGGTGGAGGAAGAAGACTAAGAGAAAGAGGATGAAGGAGGAGGAAGGAGGAGGAGGAAGAGGAGGAGGAAAATGCCTATAATAATGGCAGGCTGGGGGGAGTTGGAGAAAAGTTGGGGATATTAGAAGGGTGGTGGAGGGTTGGGTGCTGGAACACTGTGTGGCTGAGACCCAATCATGAATAGCTTTATAATTGTATATCCCACAGTGGTATAAAATATTTTATAAAAATCAAAAAAAAAGTGGTGCTTCATCTGATAAGGGGTTAATATCCAGGATATATCAGGTACTGGTAGAAACTTACAAGAAGAAAACAGCCAACCCCATCAAAAAAATGGAGAGAAGAAATGAACAGATACTTAGACAAAGAGGAAATTTCAATGGCAAAAGGCATAAGAAAAAATGCTCATAACCACGAGTCATCAGGGAGATGCAAAAAAAAAATATGAGATACCATCTCATATGATACCACAGAGACTGGCACATACACAAAAGAACAAGAACAAGTGCTGGCCTAGATGCAGGGAGAAAGGTACTCTCATCCATTGTTCTTGGGAATGTCGACTGGTCCACCCCTTTAGGAAAACATATAGACATTCCTTCAAAAATCTAGAAATCGACCTTCCATCTGACCCAGTCATACCCTCCCCGGAGGCCAAAAACTCACAGCTGAAACACCATCTACTCTTCTATGTTCATAGCAGCACTGTTCACAATAGCCAGAATCTAGAAACAACCAGGGTGCCCGAGAACATGACTGGATAAAGAAACTGTGATACATCTGCACAATGGAATACGCTGCATGTGTTAGGTAAAATGAATTAACAAAATTTGCCTATACATGAATGGACAAGGAGAGGATATTGCTGTGTGAAATTAGCCAGAGGGAAAAAGACAGATATAGAATGACAGCGTTTATTTGTGGGATATAAAAAAATAGCTTGATACCAATATCCAAGGCCAGGCAAAACATGGACAGGAGGTCTTGTCAGTGGGTGGAATCTACTGCAAGTGTGTGGGAGTCTGAGGTTAGGTAAGACAGAGTAAGGGGGCCCAGAGTGATAGCACAGCGGGGAGGGCATTTGCCTAGCATGCGGCCGACCCTGGTCGATCCTCCATATGTTCCCCTGAGCACTGCCAGAAGCAATTCCTAAGCAAAGAGCAAGGAGTAACCCTGAGCATCACCGGGTGTGACCCAAAAAAGCAAAAAAAAAAAAAAAAAGACAGAGAAAGGAACAGTGCACTATCATTCCCAAAAGTAGAGGTTGGCAATGAAAATAGCAGCCTAGAACTAAGCATTGAATGTAGGAAAGAGATATACATGATAACTTCTACACATATGCGTTGAGAGTCACATGTGTAAGAGAAAAAACAGAGAGAGATACAGAGAGACAGACAGAGTTACATAGATAGATAGATAGATAGATAGATAGATAGATAGATAGATAGATAGATAGATAGATAGATAGATAGATAGATAGATAGATAGATAGATAGATAGGTAGGTAGGTAGGTAGGTAGGTAGGTAGGTAGGTAGGTAGGTAGGTAGGTAGGTAGGTAGGTAGGTAGGTAGGTAGATAGACAGACAGGCAGGCAGGCAGGCAGGCAGGCAGGCAGGCAGACAGACAGGCAGGCAGGCAGGCAGGCAGGCAGACAGACAGACAGACAGACAGAAGACAGACAGATAGACAGACAGATAGATAGACAGATAGACAGACAGACAGATAGACAGACAGATAGATAGATAGATAGATAGATAGATAGATAGATAGATAGATAGATAGATAGATAGATAGATAGATAGATAGATAGATAGATAGATAGATAGATAGATAGATAGATAGATAGATAGATAGATAGATGGATAGATAGATAGAGAGAGAGAGAGATAGGAGGCAATGTATGTGCATAGAGGCAATCAGGGGGAGGCGGGGAGAGAATCAGGGACATTCCTGGTGGGAAATGGGTACTGCTGGAGGGGTGGGTGCTGGAACTCTCTTGGACTGAAACCCAAATATGTATATCTCTCTGTGGTATCGCTTGTATCACTTGTCTTCCTGTTGTTCATCGATTTGCTCGATCGGGCATTAATAACATCTCCCTATTCCCTGCGTTGTGTAGTGTATCCAAGGCCATCTGCTTGCTCCAGGAACACTAAGAGCCTCAAACCATTCGTTCTGATCATGGCAAAAAAGTCGATAATTGTTTCTGGGCTTTGGCATATCAAATAAAAATGCGGATAGCTTGCCAGGCTCTGCCGTGTGGGTGGGTACTCTTGGTATCCATTGAAATCATAGTAGAGTTTATAATATTTCAGAAATTATTGATTCAGATTCAAAATGACTCCTGTAACTGCCACACCCTCCATCAGACCTCATTAACTCAAGAGACCTCATTAGAATAAACCCTGGTTTAAGAACATAGAAATAGCTTAAGGAAGCTACCCATGGAGCTGATCTCCAAGTAAGGGGCTCAGCCAGCCCCTGGCTGAGTCCAACATTGCTCCAAGGGTTTGCTCTCATGTGCGGGGAAAGACCATGCTGGCCAGACTCGGAGTGGACTTTTGGGTCCTGCCCTTTCCTCTGCCTCCATGCCAGTTGCCCCAGAAGAGAGAGACCCACCCATGCCAGACTCACAACTAATCCACAACCCTGGAAGAGATCCAGACCCATCCACTTCAGACCCACAGCTGTGCTACTCAGCAGGCCCCACATGGAAGCAATTGATGGAGCTGACCTCCCTGTAACGGGCTCGACCAGTCCCTGGCTGAGTCCATCATTGCTCCAAGGGTTTGCTCTCTTGCTGCAGAGAGACTACGCTGTCCGGACTCGGGGTGGAGATTTGTGCCCTGCCCTTTCCTCCGCCTCCATGCCATTTGCCCCAGAAGAGAGAGACCCACCCATGCCAGACCCCGCAGCTCCCTTGGCGTGTGGCCACGATAATCTTAGAGAATGTTGATTTTAGGATAAGGTCCTTCCCAAGATCTTTCCCATTTATACATTGTATACAGTTCTAGTCAGGTTCTCACTGATACCAGTAAGCCTAGCAAGAAACAAGAGCAAGCCACTCATCATGCAGTCAGTCACTCTCAACATCCAGACTCCATAGTTCCTCAGAGCTCCATCCAAGAGAAAACGTGATCTTTCCCCTTTAAGGCCACTCCCGGTGACTGCCCTACAGTGCACACTGCCACAGCCTTAAGGTTCAGGTCTGACAATCCCCCAATGACTGGAGGAAAAGGAAGACTCAGAAGGGGGAGGAGGCTAAGCCAGCAAACCAGAAATCCACTTCAACCTCCTACTGGTCCCTCTGGTGCTTTGGCGCCCTCTCGCGGTACTTCTTTCTCCCTCCCTCTCCTAGTGGCTCCTTCAGGACCTTTGCTGGGCCTGTGCAGTAACATCCCCCTCCCCCACCCCCGGGAAACACACACACACACACACACACACACACACACATACCAGCACATCTCACTTCTGCGGTCCCCAGAGGACTAGTCACTGCGGGCAGAGGAGAAGAAGCCTTGGCCCAGGTCAGTGTTTGTTGACTCTATGTGACAGGCTAGAGCAGGATCTAGAGAACGCCCAGTAAACTGGGCTGGGTGTCTGGTGGTCTCTGCTGCACCTGAGAATCTCTCTGCTGCACAAAGAGAATTCTGCTTTGGGTCCGGGCCCAAGTAGAGGCAAGTGCCAGGGCCTTGTGACCCAGAGTGGCCAAGCCTGGCTGGGGAGGTAGTACCTGAGGACAGCAAAGCTCCCCTATCACCAGCTGACAGTGTTGGGGAGGGAGCTGAGCCCCATTTAGAGCTGGGGGGCTCGAGGCCAGAGGAATAGGGCATCGTTCCTGAAGGTGGGGGGCTTTGTGGAGGCAGATGCCAAGGAGTCACCATGGCAATGACCAATGCAGGCCATTCAGGGGTTGAGGCAGAGGCTCTTGGGAAGGGGAGGGTGCCCCTGGGGGTAGGAAGGGTCATTAGGAGGAGCCTTGAAGATGGGTGCAAGATCTTTGACTGGGAGACCAGGAGCTGGCCGAGGCAGGCTGCCCTTCCAGAGCCCTGTCACCGCCCTGGGAATTTGATTTGGACAAAGGGGTGTTGTGGGAGCTTGGCAAGGATGGACCCCGTGAAGTCCCAAGATCACATTACCTGGTGTTGCTCTTGGCCATAGGAAACCTACCAGCCATGCAGAGCGATGCGTAGCCAACTGAATTTTCTTGGATTACTTTCAGCAATTATTTTTCTTTTCTTGATAAGATCATACTCCTTGCCTGAATTTACTATTTTTCCCCTTTATATATGCCACGGATTTCTTTGGTTTTCTTGAGATTGCACATCAACGGCCTATAGAAACACAACTAATTTTTTTCATTTTTTGCATGTGGATTGTATGTTTCCATTGGGCTGCCCTGTGTGTGTGTGACACGCTGTTCTTGGTACTGAAGCCATAGGACCATGTTCAGACTGCACTGTGTTTCTTTCAGAGGGGACAGAAGCATGAAATGTGCATTTGAGGCAAGTCATATCTATACACTTTATTTCAATTCAGTTTTTATTTTGCTGCTTTGCTATCCAAAGAGCTCGTCCATCTGATCAGAGGGAATCTACATTTAGGAGTTTCTACATCCTAACTTCCCTTTTAAGCTTCTTCATTCTCAGACATCTGTCAAAAGTGCTCTCTCTCTCTGTATCTCTCTCTCTCTCCATCTATAAACTCATGGGGGAAAATAGGTTTGTATTTCCCACTCCACCCTAGCCTAAAACCATTGTCCATCACTGCCTCAGCTCTATTGGCCCCATTGAACTAATCATGGTGACATTGAACTGCTTAGACCAGTGCCCAGATTTGGTCCTCAGAATAACTAGCCTACCCCAACCAGGGATGTGCCAGTGAGTGAGTGACAGGTTGGGATTTATCTTTTCTGGGCATTTCACACTCTTGTTTAAACCACTTGATACTCTACCTAGAGAACCCTAAACTCTCTACCAAAAAGCTCCTGCGTGCCCTGTTGCAGTACAGAGCCCAGAGCCTTTGCATCTTGCCTGGAGTTACCTCCTGCAGGTCACTTTGTAGAAAGGAGAGGAAAACAGGTTGAAGCTGTGACTCTATGTGGCAGAATATCTTACCATGTATTCTATGTTAGCTGGCATAAATATTTTCTCTCTTGCTACCACAATCATTGTGGGACTAGACAGATCTTACCAGTATTTTTATCTGGCTACGTTGGATCTCTAAGTATAATATACTTATAGTTAGATCAGAGAGAAATGTTGTTTGCCTCCAGCAAGCAAGCATGGCTCTCTAATAAGTGTAAAGGCTAATATCCAAAACCACTGTGAAGTAAAGACAAGGATCTTGTGAAGGTTTGGAGAAATATATACCAGTCTGTAGAATATCTATGCTACCGATACATGCCTCTTCTATGAACTCTAAGATACAGTTCATCTCAGATGTCCTTCCCCAACTCTGCATAGGGCCTGCAGGGAAATTTCAAGGGTAGACCTTGACTGGGGCAATATTAACATTTCAGTGGAACTAAAATGAGGCCCTTGGAGAAGTAAACCTGAAATAATTGACTTCAACTGCGATCTGTATTTGTGGGCCGAGTCAGGCCAATAGGAATAGGAAAATTGTGGCTCTCTCTCTCTCTGTTTTGTTCTTACTGCCTGCTCTCTTCCCTCTCTACACTCTCTCTGCCTCTGATCTCCTTCTTTCCATTCTCTGCCCTGTTGATCCTTAGTACGTGGTGATGGCCATTTTGTCCTAGGATTGTAAACCTACACGTGGCCAGGGGCCAGCCAGGAAACTAAAGTCCGGGGGGGTTTCCTATAATTGGATTATATACAAGAAACTGTGTGAGTAAAAGCCTTTTCAAACTTTGCTGGATTCATGAGTCTTTCTCTGTCCACAAGCTGACAATCCCGTGGGACAGAAAGGGATCCCTGTCTTGCTCCCCGATTTTGTCAGGGAAACAAGCAGTCTGCGACAGTACCCAAGACAGAAGACTAGGTAAAGAAACTAGGGGTACATCTACACAATAGAATATTATGCAGCTGTCAAAAAAAAGCAAAGCCATGAAATTTGTCTACAAATGAATGGGCATTGAGATTATCATGCTGAGTGAAATTAGTCAGAAGGAAAAGGACATATATAGAATGACTGCATTCATTGGTGGGTTATAAATATCAACCAGTGTTCGACTAATTGTTGGAAATAGTAGTACCAGACTAGGACTGAACATTGAATTCATACAAAGGGATTTACATCATAATCCCTAAATGTATGTAGGGTAAGCCACGATGTGTAAGAGAAAAAAGAGAAAGAGAGAGAGAGAGAGAGAGAGTTAGAGACGGAGAGACAGAGACAGAGCCAGAGAAGATGAAAAGTGCCCGCAATAGAGGCAGGCAGGCTTGGGGATGTGAGAGGGAATCTGGGGACTTTTGTGGTAGGAAATGTGGACTGGTGGATGGATGGGTGCTGAAACACTGTATGACTGAAACCCAATCCTGAACATCTTTTTAATTGTATATCTCACAGTGATGTAATAAAGAAAAGAAACCTGGGAACCAACTTTCCCTTTCAGACTGTTCTGACTGTGAACTGGTTTAACTGTCCATACATTGTGTGGGGTGTGAATATAGAGTGGGAGAGTGGAGTCTAGTCTAGAAATTTTATGGTAAAACCGTGATGCAGGTTTGCGATACAGATTAGTGATAATGGCATTGTCAGTTCATTATATAACACTTTATTTTGTAAGAATATATCTTCACTTTTAATGGTCATGCACCTGTTTTCAGCAGTCTCTTTTTAAATCTGGTTCAGGTGTGCTGAACCAGAGACTCACAGACATGGGGCAGAGCTACTACTGGCTTTCACTGCACCCAAGAGGGATGGCAAGTTCTAGCCCTGCCCCGCCACCCCAGCAGAGCCTTACAACAAGTCAGATGACCCCCTAGTCCATAAGGGCCTCCATTTTCCATTTCCAGACTTCCCTCTAGTCAGAAGTCCAACAGCATCAGCCTATCACAGCCCGGCTCATAGAGATCCACCCTGCAGCAGTCTTTTTTTTTAAATCCGGCTCAGGTGTGCTGATCCAGAGACTCACAGACATGGGGCAGAGCTGCTACTGGCTCTCCCTGTGCCCAGCCGCTCACGAGGTGCACAGGAGGGATGGTAGGTTCTAGCCCTGGCCCGCCACCCCAGCAGAGCCTTGGAACAAGCCAGATGACTCAACCCCCACACCATGAGGGCCTATATTTTCCACATCGGACTTCCCTCTCAAAAGAACTCCACCCAGCAGACCAGCCTATCACAGCCCGGCTTGCACGGCCACAAGCGGCCAAGTGGTTCATCAATAAATGCTGGATTTAGAGATGACTACAAGAGTATGCTACCCAAACGGCAGAGCCTGGCAAGCTACCCGTGTCGTATTTGATATGCCAAATACCAGTAACAATTATAGACCTCATTCCCATGATTCCATGGAATGGTTTGAGGCTCTTTATGTTCCTGGAGCAAGCAGGTGCTCTTGGGCTCTACTAGCATGAGACAGGACATATGGAGATATTAATGGTGCCCACTCGAGCAAATCGATGATGAACGGAAGACAGTGATACAGTGATACACCTGTTTCCAAATACCCTTTCTGATTTACCTATTCCCATGTTAGCAATTAATTTATGTTCGATGCTCTGCAATGCTAAAGTAAATTCTTGAGGAGTCATTTGGTATCATGTTCCTTACAAACTTCAATCCTTATATTTTCATTACAACCTAAGTTTCTGGTAATGCAAATCTGTCTACCCACACTCAAAACTTAACACTAAATGCTCTGGTTTGCAATTCATTGAAGAGAGTCCAGAAAGATAGTGCAGTGGTCGGGTTTTTGCCTCAAATGTAGCTAGAAAGGTTTCAATCCCTGGTATCCCAGATGGATCCCTGAGCCTGCCATGAGTGATGCCTGAGTTCACAAGTAAGACCATGTGGCCCAAAACAGAAAATTCTAAAAATCAGATCTCTATACAGAAGTAAAATCAGTCCGATGGTTTTCAAGCCTTGGAATACACAGTGATAGTAACAGTGTTGAATAATAGGCTCCAGATGTTGAGGCTTATACCTGTACACATACGTGTAATTTTTTCAAAGGGTTTCTTTAAACTTGTTGACAGTGTGATCTTCCCCATCATATCCTAACTTGGCATTCATTTCTGAATATTCCCCAGAAGATACCAAAGGAGGAAATTACACTTTCCTCCTTTGGTCGTGAGGCATTTTGGGTACTTTACATATTGAAGTCCACTGTCTTGTGAATTCCATGTGAGTTATTCATTTACTGATGTTAATTATTCATTTACTTATATTCATTTCATTATGGCATTCTATGTTATTTATTCGGTTGCTTATATCTGATTTGGGAGCCAAACCACAATACAAACACTTACATTTGTTATAATCCTAAATGGTACAAAATACTATGACTTACCAAGAAATTCTTTTCATTTTAAGCCAGTGAATTCATTATTCCAAACAAAATGATCATGTGTTCTACATTTTCTTGGTTTCACTAACTGTAGCTAGAGTTACCCATTTTCAGCTGCTGTACTCGGGGCGAAGCGCTAGTCTAGCGGGTACAGAGTTTGCCTTACTCTCAACTAAACCAGGTTCAAACCTGGCATCCCATATAGTTCTTCAAGGCACCACCAGAACTAAGTCCTAAGTGCAGAGCCAGGCGTAATCCCTGAACACTGCCGGGGTGGTTCCCAAAAAAAGCACAAAAAACCCCCAAAACTCAACTGCTGTTAGAATTTTTTGACATTATTACAACTCATGGCTATAATGCTTATTCTGTTTAATGTACAACTTTCTTTTAGACAAGGGGTAAAAGTAATTGAACAAATACAAGTTTCAGTCATAAATACAGCTTCAAGAATCTCCTGTGTATAGAAATTATTTGTCAGATACAGAGAGGAGTCATGTAGTCTAATTCCATTGTTTCCTATTTTCATTCCTGTTTTGACATCAATTATTATTATTTTACATTCTGCCTAGGGAAAGCTCCCAACGCATCAAGATAAGAATTTAGGATTGAGTCTATTGGTGAAGTTTTATCATAACTGAATTTGTAGATTCAATTTAGTTCAACATGGAATGACTCTAGAGGCTGGGAGTTCTAATTTATCCTGCACCCTTGGAAAAAACTACTCTATGGGAGGTTGCAGTAGGGGCTGAAGCCATAGTTCAGTGGGTAAGGCATTTGCCTTGTACCTGGCCCACCAAGTTTGATCCCCGGCATCCCATATTGACTCCCAGCACTGCCCGAAGTATTTCCTGAGAGTACAACAAGAGTAAACCCTGAGCCGGGTGAGAACCCCTCCAAAAAGTGAAAAAATCAAAGAGTGTAGCAAGGCTGCAGGACTCTAGCAGGCCCTGGAACCGTGGCAATCATGTTTTAGGGAAAGAAATTGGAACTACAACACCCAGGATTCCCAGCAGTGAAGGAGATAAACAGGTCACTTTGAACCTATGCACACCAGGATGCCTTATCCTCAGGTAACATCCCTGGGGCATGTCTGACCATAAGGCAGCTACTCACGTGGCTGCATACTAATACAAAAAGCAGAAAATTCAATACCCAGAGGAAGATAACATCCTCAAAGAGGGGAGAAGAGAACACCGTCTGCTGAGCATCTCCAGAGTCCTACCTTACAGTGAGGAAGAAACAGTGCCCCAGAAGGATCCACCCCAAGGACTACCACAGTACTATGGGGTTACAGGAAAGATCCCCACCTGAAGAGCAGATAAAAAAAACAACCCTGAAGACTCAAAAAGAATATACTCATACATAATCTCTCTGACAAAGAATTCAGAGAAGAAATGGTGAATATGTTTAATGAGCTCAATGACAAAGTGGAATGGATGTCCAATAAAACACAGGAGTGCATAAATGAATAGTGGAAAGGACAGTCAGAAAATTAAAAAGGAGGAAATGAGGGTAGAAATGAGAACACTCCAAGTAGAAGTTACATCAATAAAAGCTCAGTAGATGAAATGAAAAAACGTAATGGATGCCCTCAAGAGCAGGAAGACAGAAGCTGAAAACAGGTCAGTGAGAATGAGGATGAGCTGCAAAAAGCACTCAGGTGAATACGCAAGATGGAAAAAGACCAAACAATGAATCAGCATCATGCTAGAGATCATGAGGATGAATCCAGGAGGAAAAACATAAGAATCGCCAGGGTCCCAGAGGAACAGAAAGGCTACCCCAAGGAAATAGGCACAATTAATAAAATTTTCGCAGACAAGTTCCCAGAGTCAAAGGACACCGACATCCAGATCCAAGGAGCCCAAAGGGTACCTGCAAAAGAAACCTCAATGAAAACTTCAAGACATATCCTAGTCAATATAATGGGAGCCATAGATAGAGACACAATTCTTCGAAGGGCAAGATCAAAGAAGGAAATTTTTATACAAAGGAGAATCCTTTCTCCTTTCAGCAGACCTATCAGACGAGACCACCAAGCTCCAACGCAGTGGTGGGACATAGTGAAAAAAAAACTCTATGAAAGGAAGGCCTCACCAAGAATTCTTTAGCTAGCGAGACTCTCATTCAGATTGGAAGGATGGTTATACAGATCCGTGGATAAACAGCAGCTCAGGAATTTCATAGAATGAAAACCAACCTTGAAAGATGGCCTGAAAGAGCTACTCTAAGATGAGACAAATCCCAAAACAACAACAAACATAAACATAGAAAGATGGCGCAAAATCCCATGACAATAATCTCTCTCTATGTCAGCGTACTAAATGCACCAGTTAAGAGACACAGATCCAAGGAGCCCAAAGGGTAAAATGGATCCAAAAATTGAACCCCATATTCTGCTGCCTTCAAGAAACGCACCAGAACAATGACAGCACAGACAGGCTCAAAGTTCAATGCCGGAAAACAATCCTTCACGCAAACAACCCCTCCACAAAGGCCAGCTATCCATAATAGTATGTGACAACATAGATCTCAGGCTGAAAAGGTCAAAAGGGACAGTGAAGGTCACCTCTTCATAATCAAGGGATACATATCTCAGGAAGCAATGACACTCCTAAACATATCCATGCCCAATGAGGGGCCAACAAAATACCTAAATAACTGCTGATTGACTTCCAAAGAAGACATTGACAGTAACACAATTGTAGTTGGAAACTACAACACTGCTCTATCAACTCTTGATAGATGGACACTACTGAAACTCACCAAGGAAATACTTGCCCTAAATGAAGAAATGAAAGAAAGAGGTCTAGGAGATATATACAGGACATTCCATACCCAAAATGCCAAATACAGTTTTCTCCAGCACAGGTGGAACATACTCCAAGATAATTCACATGCTGAGCCACAGACAGACCCCCATGATATCAAGTAGAAAGAAACTGCTTCAACTGTTTTTTCAGACCATGACACACTGGCTCTGAGGTCCAGTGGGGGGTGGGGGCGAGCATGGCGCAGGGAAGCCAAGCCCGAGGGTCATCCCTAGATCCTCTGGCAGGGAATCCTGCCGCTTCCCGTTGCCAGGAGCCTCCTCCACCAGCAGCCCTGGCGCCTCCATCACTGGGCCCGGCCCCGTCCCCGGCCAATGATCGCCGAGGCCCATGGCGTCCGGCTCCTGCGCTGCCTGTTGTGAAGGGAACTCGACGAGGTCACCCCTGGCTCAGGACACGCAGCGCCCCGCAGGCTGAGCGAGCAGGAAAATGTGCAATACCAGCGTGTCTGTGTCCACTGATGGTGCTGGGAGCACCTCCCCAGATTCCAGCTTCAGAGCAGGAGACCCTGGTTAGAACAAAGCCATTACTTTTGAAGTTGTTAAAGTCTGTTGGTGCACAAAAAGACAGTTATACTATGAAAGTGGTTATATTTTATCTTGGTCAATATATTATGGCTAAACGATTGTATGATGAGAAGCAACAGCATATTGTATATTGTTCAAATGATCTTCTAGGGGATTTATTTGGAGTACCAAGCTTCTCTGTGAAAGAGCACAGGAAAATATATACAATGATCTACAGAAATTTGGTGGTAGTGAACCCAAGGAATCCTCAGATTCAAGCTCATCTTGAAGTGAACCCAATTGTCACCTTGAAGATCAGAGTGATCAAAAGGATCCTGTGCAAGAGCTACAGGAAGAGAAGCCTTCATCTTCAGACTTGGTTTCTAGACCATCTTCCTCATCTAGAAGGAGAGCAGTGAGTGAGACAGAAGAAAATTCAGATGGATCTGTACCGACAAAGAAAACGCCACAAATCTGATAATATTTCCCTTTCGTTTGATGAAAGCCTGGCTCTGTGTGTAATAAGAGAGATATGTTGTGAAAGAAGTAGTAGCAATGAATCGACAGGGACACCCTCAAATCCGGATCTTGATACTGGTGTAAGTGAACATTCAGGTGATTGGCTGGATCAGGATTCAGTTTCAGATCAATTCAGTGTAGAATTTGAAGTTGAGTCTCTAGATTCAGAAGATTATAGTCTTAGTGAAGAAGGATAAGAACTCTCAGACGAAGATGATGAGGTATATCATGTTACCGTGTACCAGACAGGGGAAAGTGATACAGATTCCTTTGAAGAAGATCCTGAAATTTCATTAGCTGACTACTGGAAGTGTACCTCATGCAATGAAATGAATCCTCCTCTTCCACCACATTGCAACTGATGTTGGGCTCTTCGTGAGAACTGGCTTCCTGAAGATAAAGGGAAAGATAAAGGGAAAATGTCTGAGAACGCCGAAGTAGAGAACCCTGCACAAGTGGAAGAGGGCTTTGATGTTCCTGATCCTAAAAAAATAAGGCAAATGATTCCAAAGAATCGTATGGTGAGGAAAATGATGATAAAATTACACAGGCCTCTAATTCACAAGAAAGTGAGGACTATTCTCAGCCATCAACTTCTAATAGCATCATTTATAGTAGCCAAGAAGATGTCAAAGAACCTGAGAAGGAGGAAACACAAAACAAAGAAGAAAGTTTGGAGACTAGTTTCCCCCTTAATGCCACTGAGCCACTGAACCTTGTGTGATATGTCAGGGTCGACCTAAAAATGGTTGCATTGTTCATGGCAAAACAGGACATCTTATGGCATGTTTTACATGTGCAAGAAGCTAAAGAAAAGGAATAAGCCATGTCCAGTATGTCGACAACCAATACAAATGATTGTGCTAACTTATTTTCCTTGACCTGTCCAGAAAAGTAGAATGATAAATTTCTAACTATATAACCCTAAAAAATTTAGACAATAAATTAATTTTTTTCATATATTTAAGAGAGTACCTTAGTCTATGTAGATTTTCATTGTGTGATTTACTTGCTTTGAGAAGGCAGATAGTGAATATTGCATTTTATGAAAATGTCACCTGTTTATATTTTCTTTTTGGGTTTTAAAGTACTTTGAATTGAATATGTAGCAAATACTTTACTCCTGCTCTAATATTTTAAATAATTACCACTTTATCTAAGAAGTACCTGCCTTCTCTAAAAATGACGATTTACACGTAGCTCATTTAATCTCTCATCTAAGGAGAAGTTTGTGTGAAAAATTTAATAGTTAAGTATTAGGTACTTATAAACCTTTGCATCTCACTTTCCCATCTCTGTCAGAACCTCTTAAAATACAGTTCTTCCAGACAAAAATTAATTTGGTAGTTTTATTGGTATCATGCAAATAACAATGTGTCCATGCTCCCCCTCTTTAGTAGAGTGAGGGCTTGAGGAGGGGGTGGTGTCTGTTGAGGATGTCTTTGAGGGCAGCAGTCATTTGCACAGTGTTATTTAAGTTTCCCTAGTTGAATGTGGGACTGTCCCAAGGGTCTGCCTTGTATACTGGGCCCTTTTTCACACATCATTTTAGGATCGAGTAGAGTCGTTGTTTTCTGTCTTGAAAAGTAATTTTGAAAACTCTTGAATTGCCTCATACTTGGTTTATGTAGGTATCAGAGCTTAGCTTTAAGGCCAGTCTCAGAAATCTGCATGTCCAGAAAGATTAAAAATCTAATAAACGTAAGTAGGATGTTTCATTTTAAAACTAAGTGAAAATTATAGTTAGTAAATCGTCCAGAAATTGTACACACTTCAAGAATGATGGGATTTAGAGCACGGATTCTAAAATTTCTCATTCTGCATAGATCACCTCTTGATTTACGTTTAAGTAGGCAGATACAGCAAAATCACTACCATATCTACTTTGATGTTAGGCCCATTGCTTTCTTCCCATACAATCAATACCATCATACAAACTGAGGAGAGGACAGTAAAATCACTTATCTGTGGCATAAATTTATGATAGAACTGTGAGGTGATTTTATGTAGCAAGTTTGTGTGTGTCGGTCACCAACAGTATATATTTGTTTTACTTATGTATACCATTTAAATCAGAAACACAGCTGAAGGACTCAGTGCCTTAACTGAAGAATGGTCCTTAAAGTAGGTTTAAATATTTGGGACTTAGAGTATTTAAAACATAACTGCACAGGCTCCATCTTTCTGAGGAGAACTGGTAATGAGATGAGATGATAAATGCTGTGTACATCAAGGCATGTTACACAGCAGTTCTATTCATAAAACACACAAATCTGCAAATTCCACTTAGCATGTTTATGTGCATTACCAATGTAGTTCTAAATGTCTGAATTTTTAGGGTTAGTATACTTATTGCTGATTTACAAATAACGAATATAGTAAATATTTAACAGTTGTTTCAGGAATTCTATTTTTGAATCTTAGGAATACGTGATATTTCATAATGAGTTTTGTAAGAATAGGCTGATGGGTAATTAAAGTGCAAGCTTGAGTATTTCTCTCTGTGGGTGGCTGTGGCTGTTCAGACCAAAACAGTTAACACTGTATCCTTAATGGGCTTAGTCACAGGACTATCTCCCCTACACCAAAGTCTGCAGCTGTTTAAATCCCTTATATTAAATGTTATAATATGAGTATAAAAAAACCATGACACACTGAAAATAGAAGTTAATCACACACAAAAAACAGAGTCAAACCAAGCACTTGGAAACTAAAGAGCTCACTGCTGAACAACCAGCAGGTCATAAAATAAATCAAAGAGGAAATCCCAAAATTCCTGGAAACAAATTAGACTGAAGACTCGAACTACCAGAACTTGTGGGATACAGCGAAAGCAGTGTTAAGAGAAAAGTTCACAGCTCTGCAAGCATTCGTCAGGAAAGAAGAAAGGGCCATCATAAGCAGTCTGACTTCACAGCTAAAGATCTTAGAAAGTGACCAGCAAAAGGAGCCCATCTCGGTAGAAAGAAGGAAATAATAAAACTTAGAGCAGAAATCCAATGAGCTGGAATCCAAAAAAAGAATTTTATCATCAATAAATACTAGCAAATAGAATCCAAAGAGTCATCCAAAAGCTCATAACCATACCAAGAAAGATTTATCCCAGTAATGGGAATTGAAGGGACTTTCCTCAAGATAGTTATAGCCATCTACCAAAAGCCCACAGCAAGCATCATTCTAAATGGGGAAAAGTTAAAAGCCTTCTCCCTGAGATCAGGGACAAGACAAAGTTGCCCACTCTCACCCCTTTTATTCAATATAGTTCTGGAAGTACTTTCCATATCAATCAGAGAAGAAAAGGCCATCAAGGGCATCCAGATAGGCAAGGAAGAAGTCAAGCTATCATTATTTGCAGATGACATGATCTTATAAGTAGAGAAGCCTAAACTCTCTACCAAAAAACTCCTAGAAACAATAGATGCATATAGTAGAGTGGCAGGATACAAAATCAACACCAATTCAGTGCCTTTCCTATATATAAATAATGAAAAGAAAGGGATATTAAGGAAACAATTCCATTCACAATTGTGCCACAGAAAATCAAATACCTAGGAGTCAACTTACCCAAGTGTGTAAAGGACCTGTACAAAGAAAACTACAAGACACTGCTCCAAGAGATAAAATAGGACACAAGGAAATGGAAACACATTCCCTGCTCATGGATGGGGAGAATCAACATTGTCAAAATGGTCATACTCCCTAGAGCTCTGTACAGATTCAATGCAGTCCCTGTAAGGATACCCATGACATTCTTCAAAGAAATTGACCAAACACTCCTGAAATTTGTATGGAACAATAAACCCCAAGGATAGCTAAAGCAATCCTCGGGAAAAAGAAGATGGGAGGCATCACCTTTCAAACTGTACTACAAGGCAGTAGTAATTAAAACAGCATGGTATTGGAATAAAAACAGACCTGTGGACCTATGGAATAGAATTGAGTATCCTGACACCCAACCTCAAACACATGATCATTTAATTTTTGATAAAGGTGCAAAGAGTCTAAAATGGAGGTAAGAAAAGCCTCTTCAACAAGTGGTGTTGGGAAAACTGGGCAGCGACATGTGAAAAAATGAATTTGGACCTGTGTCTAATACCATGCACAAAAATCAGATCAAAATGGATAAAAGATCTCAATATCAGACTTGAATCCATAGAGTACATTGAAGAAAATATAGGAAAAACCCTCCACGATATTGAAGCTAAAGGCATCTTCAAAGGTGAAACATCACTGACAAAGCAACTGGAAGAAAAGATAAACATATGGGACTACATGAAACTAAAAAGCTTCTGCACCTCAAAAGAAATAGTTACTAAGACACAAAATCAGTCCACAGAATGGGAAAGAATATTCAGCCAATACCCATCTGATAAGGGGTTAATATCCAGGATATATCAGGCACTGGTACAGCTATATAAGAAAAAAAACATTCAACCCCATTAGAAAATGGGGAGAAGAAATGAACAGAAACTTTGACAAGGAAGAAATTGAATGGCCAAAAGGGCATATGAAAAAGTGTTCATCATCACTAATCATCAGAGAGAAGCAAATCAAAACAACAATGAGATACCACTTTACACTACAGAGACTGGCACATATTCAAAAGAGCAAAGAACATCAAGTGCTGGCGTGGATGTGGGGAAAAGGGGACACTCCTCCATTGTTGTTGGGAATGCCGGCTGGTACAGCCTTTCTGGAAAACAATATGGACATTCCTCCAAAGACTAGAAATTGAACTCCCATTTGACCCAGCCATACCACTCCTGGGAATCTACTCTGGGAAACCAAAAATATGCAGTGGAAACACCATCCCTACTTTAATGTTCATTGCAGCATTATTCACAATAGCCAGAATCTGGAAGTAACCCGGGTGCCCGAAAATCAATGACTGGATAAAGAAGCTTTGGTACATCTACACAATGGAATACTATGGAGCTGTTAGGAAAAATGAAGTTATAAAATTTGCCTATAAGTGAATGGACATGGATGCCACACCGGTAACGGTGTTGCCCGCCCAGCACCTGGCTGCCAAGGCCTGAGCTGGTCTCAGGTCCTTGTTAAGGAAAGGTTCATGGCCTTCGGACCTTTGCCTTCCATCTTTAGCGGGAAGGGAGGATTCGTGACTTATGGGTTGATGCCT
This sequence comes from Cryptotis parvus, assembly GCA_021461705.1. Taxonomy (NCBI): domain Eukaryota; kingdom Metazoa; phylum Chordata; class Mammalia; order Eulipotyphla; family Soricidae; genus Cryptotis; species Cryptotis parvus. Next base: position 11,926 of record JAJIBD010003374.1, on the reverse strand, counting down.
CCGGCTACCCCCTGTTGACGGGAATGCAGTGACATTTAGCCTCCTAAGACCACCTGTGTGGAAAGAATTGGGCCTGTTAAAGTCAACACTTCCTAGTACATAATCTTAAAAAATCTTAAAATAATAAATTCTGCATAGAAGTTTCTATTTAGGAGTAGTTTAAGTTAATCTATAATAGGTGCATAGAGCTAGCAAGTGATTCTATGGAAATATAGATTAAAGAAATTATGTACCTTACTTGAGGAAAATATGAAAAAATGTAAAAACAAAAAGACGTCAGAAAAACAAGTCAGAAAAACAGGTGCAGGCAAAAGGTGGTCATATGTGGTGAACACGATAAATTCCTTTTGATGTTGAAAATGCCTCCTTTGCTAAAAAAAAATAACTGGTGTAATCTTGCACCTGTGCATTTGTTAAGTATAAAAAGATAAGCTTTGCCCTCAATAAATCGCAGCAGTATTCAACCTCTCTTGTGTTGGAGTCTGTCTGTCATCACCATACCTGCTTCTCCTGTGAACCTCAGCCATTCCCCCCCTCAGCCTGGTGATGTCCTATAGAGCCAGTCTGCGGCAGCTGGTGCCCGAACAGGGACCTGAGGACAGGTAATTTTCCTCCCTTTTCTTTCTTTTCTTCTCTTTCAAAGCAGGTACTGACTCCTGTGATAGATTCTGCAGATCCGCCGGTAAAGGGTCACCGGTTTAGTACAGGTAATCATAGGTACACATATGTCTAAACAAGACAAGCTTTTAAATGCTGTTGTTAAGCGTATATTGTCGGAAAACGGCATGAAAGTAACAAGGTCGGCCTTGGCAGAATTTTTTGGACTTAGTGAAAAAGCTATGCCCTTGGTTTCCGGAGGATGGCAGTTCTAACATTGGCAGAATGGAAAAAGGTTGGAAAGGCACTGTTTAAGTATGGCAAGGAGGAGGGCGAGGATAAATTACCACCATGTTCCTATGCCCTGTGGCTTCAAATTAAGGAATTATTGGCTAAAACGTCTTATTTAGAGGGCTTGGAGGAAGAAACTGCTTCCCTCTGTTTGTGCTCAAGTTGCAGCTTGCAACTCCACGGCAGAAGGACATACTGTTCCCTCTGCCCCTCCCTTGTCGGAAAACATGAAAGGTGTTGGTTGGGATTTAGAGGATGATTTTTCTGAGGAGAGAACTAAAAGAATGTCGGCCTGTTCCCTGTCAGGTTCCCATGAGGCCTTTCCCCTGGGGAAAAAGTTAAGAAATTTGTCCCCAGTAACAATTCTAAACCGCCGGAAAAACCCATGCCGCCCCCTATTGGCTTTCAGGGCGCATTGGCTGAAGCGTGTTGGCTTGGTGATGCCTCCTTCTCTTGTCCTATAGCCGAGGTAATTGAGAACGATGATTCCCCAACTTGGGAGCCATTGCCCTTGAAAACTCTCAAAGAACTTCAGACGGCTTGTAAAAACTTAGGACCGTCTGCTCCTTACACCTTACAAATAGTGGATATGGTGGCTAGTTCATGGATGACTCCTTATCACTGATATCAAACAGCAAAAGCCACCTTATCTCCTGGAGATTATGTGCTCTGGAGAACAGTTTATGAAGATCAGTGCAAGGAGTCATTGGCTGATATGACTTTTAAGAGGAGAGGGCACTAAGCCGACTATGAGCATATTTTTGGGAACAGGAGATTATGCCCTCAATTCCTTCCAAATTAAGATACCAAAAGATGTGTTGAGTGCTGTTACAAACAATGCTGTCTTAGCCTGGAGAAAACTGCCCCCTCCTGGAACCAAAGGAACTACACTGTCAGGCACAGTCCAAGGAAATGAAGAATCATATCAGAATTTTGTCTCCCGCCTTGAGGAGGCAGTCCGCAGAACGTTCCCTCCTTCCAAGGGAGCTGAGTTGTTCATCAAACAATTAGCCTGGGAAAATGCTAATACTTTATGCAAAGACTTGCTACGGCCAATACAAAAGACAGGCAGTCTACAGGATTATATTAAAGCATGTCTTGATGCTTCACCCGCTGTAGTGCAAGGTATTGCCTATGCAGCCACTATGAAAGGACAAAAGTATAGTACTTACATTAAAACGGCCTATGGAAATCTGGCCTCTAATGCTAAGTGTTTTAAATGTGGAGAGATGGGACATATGCAACGGAATGCCCTGATAAACAAAGATCAGAAAAAGGGCGGACCCTTAAGCCTTGTCCGCTGTGTCGAAAAGGGAAACATTGGAGAAGTGACTGTCGATCAAAGTTTGATAAGGATGGAAAGCCGAGGACTCAGAGCCATCAGTCAACATAATGAGTCAAAAAAACTAGATGAGGGGCTTCCCCTTAGCCCGGCAAAAAAAGGAGGGAAAGCACAGGCAGCTGGTACAAAAATTTTATCTAAACCCACCAATCATTCTCTGCCTGGGGAACTCTCGGTAGTGCAGGATTAGATTTGGCTTGTCAACAAGACATTATTCTATCTAAATGGGATGGCGTCTCCATTATAGACACAGGGGGTGATTGGCACTTTACCCCCTGAAACTGTGGGATTGGTAATTGGACACAGTGGCAATATTGAAAAGAAATATGGAAATTGTACCAGGAGTGATAGATTCGAATACTGAGGCCACTATAAAAGTTATGGTAAAGCCATTAAAAGAGACAATTCAATTGCATAAAAATCAAAGGATAGCTCAATTATTACTGTTGCCTTACATCCCATTGCCAGCCCCTGTGCTTTCTGGGAAATGAGGTATTAGACAATTTGGATCTACTGACATTGTGGCTTGGGTGAAGGAAATGAATGATCGGCCTTTCAAGGTGGTCCATGTAAATGGAAAACCCATCAGAGGAATGCTAGACACTGGGGCTGATAAGACATGTACTGCAGGAAAGGATTGGCCTTCTACATGGCCTATCCATCATACTAATACTACATTATTGGGAATCGGAGCAACTGCCGGAGCCACTGCTAGTTCCACCCTTTTAAAGTGGCAGGCTGATGGCAAGGAAGGACGTTTTCAGCCTTATGTGACTGCCTCCCTTCCTTTTACACTATGGGGCAGGGATTTAATGTTTCATTTGGATATTGTCCTAGCCACAGCCCCTCAATCAGAACAAAATCAGTGTTTTTCATAGGGGCCACTGCAGAAAATATTATAGCAGATCCAATAATTTGGAAAAATGATCAGCCTGTTTGGGTAAAGCAGTGGCCCCTGATCGAAGAAAAATTGCAGGCATTGGAAATATTGTTTGACGAGCAATTAAAGAAGGGGCATATAGAAGAGTCCAAGCCCCTGGAATACCCCAGTTTTTATAATCAAGAAAAAATCATGGAAATGGAGGTTATTACGAGATCTAAGAGCCATCAATGTGACAATGGAGGATATGGGGGTGTTACAGCCAGGATTACCATCCCCTGTGGCTATGCCTAGCCGTTGGAAAATAATTGTTATTGATCTACAACATTGTTTTTTCACCATTAAATTGCACCCTCAGGATGCAAAAAGATTTGTTTTTAGCGTGCCTTCCACAAATTATCAAAAAACCTTATAAGAGATATCAATGGAAGGTTTTGCCTCAAGGCATGAAAAATAGTCCATCTCTTTGTCAAAAATTTGTTGAACTTGCCCTCTTCCCATAAGGAAACAATACCCTTCCGCCTACATCATTCATTATATGGATGACATCTTAATGTCTCACCCTGAAGAATCAGTAGATAGACAAATTATGCAAGATACTATTAAAGAACTTACAGGCCACGGATTAGTCATAACCCAGGATAAAATTCAATTTGAAAAACCTATTGGATATTTGGGACAATGGATTAAACATGACTATATTGTCCCCCCAGAAAGCTATTATCCATGTGGACGGTTTAAAAACTATAAATGATTTTCAAAAATTGTTAGGAAATATTCATTGGATAAGGAATTATTTACATATTACAACTGGAGATTTAAAACCTCTTTATGAAATTTTAAAAGGAGATGCCCACCTTACTTCAAAACGGAAACTAACTACAGAAGGGCTAAATAGTATTCATAAAGTGGAGAAAGCTTTAGAGAAGGCAAAAAAAAAGCAATTAGATTACTCAAAGCAATGTTGTTTACTTATATTTTCCACTCAATTTTCACCCACAGCCTGCCTTTGGCAGTATGGGGTTCTTGAATGGCTACATTTACCTCACCAACAAAAGAAAATAGTTATGTCCTATCCATCTATGGTTTCTCAACTAATATATAAAGGAAGAATAAGATCTAGAGAATTATTTGGGAAAGAACCTCCTGTCATTATCACACCTTACAACAAGGAACAAGTAAATTTGTTATTTAAAGAATCTGATGAATGGAATCTGGCATTGTTAGGATTTGTGGGACAAGTCTTATACCATTATCCTCAAGATCAATTAGTGGAATTTATTAAAACTATAGATTTGATTTCCCCTAATATTTGTTCTCAAGCTCCTTTGGCAAATGGCATAACTATTTACACAGATGGCTCTTCAAACGGGACATCAGCAGTCTATGTTGAGGGACAAGAACCTATGACAGAGTGTGATAAGACTCTGTCTGCCCAACAGGCTGAAATTAAAGCAGTAATTACGGCTTTCAATAATTTTCCTCAGGCTTTAAATCTTTACACTGATTCTAAGTATGTTGTCAACTTGTTTCCACATATTGAAACAGCCTTATTGTCTGGTACTTCCAATATTTTTGCCTCTGCTAAAACAATTACAAACAACTATTCAGAGTCGACAGGAAAAACTTTATGTGGGTCATATAAGAGGCCATACTAATTTGCCTGGCACTCTCCATCAGGGAAATCATATGACTGATCTATTAACTAGGATTCATATTAAACCAATTGTTGAAGCTCAAAAAAGCCATGCTATGCACCATCAGAATGCCAATGCTTTAAGGCATATGTTCCAAATAACTAGAGAAAAGGCACAACAAATTACCAAAGCATGTGCCAACTGTCCCCTTCCTTAGGAGGGCAGAAAATGGGAGTTAATCCTAGGGGCCTTAAGCCTCTGAGTCTTTGGCAAATGGATGTGACTCATATTCCCTCATTAGGAAGGATGAAATATGTTCATGTCACCATAGATACCTATTCCCACTTTATGTATGCTTCTGCTCGTACAGGAGAAGCCCAGAAGGATGTAATACAACATTTACTACAATGCTTTGTTGTTATGGGAAAGCCTATGCATATTAAGACCGATAACGGTCCTGCTTATGTTTCAAAATTTTTTTGCAACCTTCCTGCAGCAGTGGGGGAATCGCCCATACCACCGGTATTCCTTATAATCCTCAAGGACAGGCTATTATTGAAAGAGCACATCAGATATTACAATTACAAAGGCTAAAAGACACTCACTCCTATTACAGTCCACATCGTTTTTAAATCATGCTTTGTTTGTTATAAATCATTTGAATACTGATTATGATGGCATTACTCCAGCTCTTAGGCTTTGGCAATCAATGTCAGCCCTAAGAGCTCAAGCTACTGTCCTATGGAAAGATCTTTTAACTGGAACTTGGCGGGGACCAGATGTCTTGCTTACTATGGGGCGAGGCTATGCTTGTGTGTTTCCACAGTATGCGGGAATCCCCAATCTGGGTCCCAAATCGCCTCCTCCGGCCGGCACCGCAGACGCCTTTCGAAAAAAATCAACAGGCTGCAGCCCAACTCCGCCAGGAGGATGCATTATCTGGCCCTGCAACCAAGGCGCCTACCAACATGGACACAACTCAAGAATCTATTGTCTCAAGCAAAAAAGATGGCTCAGGAACAAATGCCTAGGCCTACAGCTAAGCTCATATTTTTAGCTGCTCTTTCTCTCATTTCTGCTGGGTTACCCTCTACATCAGCAACCAGTAATGCATATTGGGCATATGTTCCTGATTCTCCTCTATTGCACCCTGTCAGATGGATGACAAATACTTCCCTTAAACTTCTCACTAATCGATCTCTGAAATTCTTGGAGGACTTCAGGATTCCTATGACAGATTATATTCCAAGATATACACAAACTTCACTGTAAAATCTGACTCACTCCCTATTTGTTTTGCTTTTCGTGGGATCCCACCAATGGGATGCTTCTTTTCTGCTTTTTGCTCCTTCCTCACTGATTCTCCCTACAAAAATAAAAGGAACTAATGATGGCGATTTTGACCCAAACCAAAGATGGATCTGGGAAACACGGTTTGTCGCGATTGCATCCCTGTATAGAGATGAAAAAATTTTACAATGATACACAAATGCCTTTAACCAATTGTAGGTGACAATACAGAGACAATAATCAATTTTGGGTCAGCGATGTGAATCCATTTCCGAATGGCTTTCATGCAGATTTGCAGATGCTGCTATTCCGTTATAAACCCTTAAATATTGACAACATTACAATTTGGGATTATTCATCATCCACTGTCGGGCGCTCCGCGGGGTCCCCGACAGTGCCGGGAAGCGAGTTCCCTTCTACCTCCGAAGCCAGCGAGGAATGGATGAACACTCAGGGATCCGATGAGGTTTTAAAAGACTTTACTTATCACAGGTTCAGGCATACAAATCAGCAAAAGAGAAAAACCTATGCTTAGGATTCCAGGCTAGAACCCCAGCCACGTGTAGGCCAAGATGGCGACCACCACGTGTATAACTTCCAAGGGAAAAAAAACGCTTACAAGGCGAGATTCCACCGGAAGAAGCCCGGGGAGAGCGGAACCGGCAAGTTTATACCCCCCCAAGCTCAGACCTTCCTCCCATTGTTATGGAAAGCAGGGAGGGTCCAATGCCCTCAGGTAACCCCTCCCTGCATCTCACCTAGGGCCTTTACTGTGCTAATGTTTTGAGCCAGGAAGGGAAGGCCTTTGAAATGTAGAGAAGGGGGTTTCTGAGATGGCATGTCACTGTACCAAAGATCAACACCAATGCCAGTTAAATATTTCTCCAAGCCTTCACAAGTCTCCTCTACTTCATTGTAGTTTTATATTTTATCAGGGAGCCATGCTTGTTTGTTTGGAAGCAAACAGCATTTCTCTCTGGTCTAATTACGTGGTGTCCTTACGTGGCCAGGCTAATATGCTGGTAAGATCTAGCTAGTCCCACGATGATTGTGATAGCATGGGAGAATATTTATACCAGCTAGTACAGCATACATGGTCGGATAAACTGCCACATTTAGACTACCCCCTTATCTATGGAGTGATCTACGGGAGGCAATCCAGAGCAGATGCAGCGGCCCTTAGGAGTCCTGCAACAACTCCCCCCTGATTAGTTTACTAATAAAAATTGAAAAGGTAAGAAATATTTAGTAATGTACAGAAAATTAAGATAAGAAAAAACAATTCCAATTGCAAAATGATAATACATGTTACTTTAGGATCCTAACTTGTTTTTGGACCCAAAGCAAAGTTCAAGATAAAGTGTTTTTAGCTGTCTGATTATAACGGACTGTAGTTTGCACTGTCCATAATTTGTGAGTCAATTTGCTATATTTTATGTAAAGTCGGGTGTCTGGAACAAAGTCTGTGGGGCTACTTCTGGAACAGCAATAGCGGTGATCATATGAGTATGAGTCTTTGGGAGCAGCGATCTAGCTACTGATCTTTATTTTTTTTTCTTTTCCCAAATTTTATTACACCACTTATAGACATACAATTGCAAGATGCTCATGTAGAGTTTTGGTTCTACAGTATTCCAACACCCATCCCCTCCACCCAAACTTACCTCCAATCACCAATGTCCCCCACCTCCCTCCCCCACCCACACCCCAATACCTGGCGGGTTCTGTATGTCTCCTCTCTCCTCTCTATCTAATCATCCCGCAAACTTTCCTGCACATGGTAGAATGCAGTACACTAAAAGGACACAACTGTTTCCACTAGCTTGATGGACCACACAGTCGCAAATGGTTGCGCAACTTAGGGGCCTCATGGTCAGCCTCTGGACAGCGAAGGTGGTGGCTAGTGTGGTGGGCGAGTCTCACCCGAGCTGCTTCCGGAACCCCCAGAGGGTGATGGGCCCCTCCCCAAAACCCATCTGTGCTCCTGGGAGCCCCAGGGTCAGCTGAGCCTGGGGAAAGTGGAGTTCCAGCTTCCCCAGCCGCATTTGAGACTACATGCTATAGCTGGTCACCCCAGGGCAGCTCCTGGGCAGGGCCACCAGGCTCGACAAAATGGAGGGGAAGGGCCGACCCCTGACTCCATCTGATGACTTCTCAGTGATTCCCGCTTCTGGGAGCGGCCTACCTGGCTCAAACTGGTTTTGCTCTGTTATTCTGGTCTTGAGGTAGCATCCCAGCATCCTGACAGTGAAGGTCGTGGCTAGTATGGTGGGCGAGGTCTCATCCGGCTGCTTCCGGGACTCCCAAGGGTGATGGGCCCACTAGCTACTGATCTTTAAAGAAGAAAAATGGAAATAGTAGATGGGGATACAGTAGTTCTAATATCTAATACTGAAATATGAACACATATATATGTATGTCTGAATATATATTTGAGATAAATACATATATATATAAATTTTATTATCTTAGGTATAATAGTATTGATAAATTGATAAAAGGTGCAAAGACTAAGCAACTGCTTCAAATTGAAACATTAAAGGACTCAGTGACTTTATGTAGTCTCCTATGGAGTGGCCAGTAAATGGAGGGGTTAGAGTCCCTCTGAAGAAGACCAGTAGGGAAGGCCAATGCATGAGGTGTTAGAGTCCCCTCTGGAGGAACAGAAAAATCATGGAAAAAGTTTTGCCAAGGAACCATCCTGTTTTAGTTTTTTCTTCTTTCATGGGTTTGCTGCCAGTACACCAAAACTATAGGAAACTGCCTCTATACCCATAGAGTCCCCCTTGGGTTGCTTGTTAAAACGCTGAAAGAACCTCCCAAGTAGGTAGCCTAAGCAAGAGTGTCTTAAGGTTCTTTGTAATAACATGTGGCCTGAGTATATAGCTAATATCCAAGTCTTCATAGCATTGTACCAGGCTTTGAAAAAAAAAGAAACTGTCAGATTTGCTGCATGAGCATGTCTGGGAATAAAGGAACCAGAACAAGACCCCCATCAACAGCACAGTCTGGAGCCCCAGAGGCTCCATGTTGCCTTCAACTCCATTGGCACCTGTGGAGCCTGCAAAAGCTCCCCAGGAGACTGGGGCTGCTACTGCTGAGACGCTCCCTTCATAGGGTCACTTCAGGCAGCTCAGGGCTTCACCCCTCATAGATCGATGCTTCCTAGAGGAGAACAGCTCAGCAAAAGATACTTGTAGGGAAGCCTACTGTGCCCACTGCGGTCTAAGGCAGCTCAAAGGTGCAGCTCTCCCTAGAAGGGACTAGTGTAGCAGGGTGTACTTGGAGAAGAATTTGTAGCAGACTGGAAAGAGCTCAGGCATCTCTCTCTTCCCGAAGTCAGAACAGCAGGGTGCACTCAGAGCAGAGCCTCTTATCATCCCAACCCTGCTAGACCCACCCAAAAAGTTTCCCTTAAGAAAAATGGTGGGTGAAGGTAGATGCAGGAAAGAGTGAAGGCCCATGAGCCCTTCTCAATGAGTGAGCTTTACTGATGCAGGCAGCAACTAGGGACATTTATTTATTTATTTTTTTACTTTTTGGGTCACACCTGGCAATGCTCAGATATTACTCCTGGCTCTTTGCTTGACCATATGGGATGCCAGGGACCGAAACTGGGTCAGCTGCATGTAAGGCAAATGCCCTACCCATTTTGCTATGTCTCTGGCCCCAGTAAAAGTTTTTACAGACAGTGGGCTTTAGGTCTGGAACCCCAGACTAGCCTAGGGGCCTGTTGCTGGAGGAAAAGGAAAAAGAGTGAACCACTTTAATATTCAAGCAGCTAGGAATGCTACTTTGAATTTAGTAGCTTCTGAACATGAAGAATTGGATAAAAATGTGGGAAAAAGCCCATCTGGATCTGGGCTTTTATGTTTGGGGAGACTTTTGATTACCGATTCCATCTCCTCGATGGAGATAGATTTGTTGGAGGTACTCCAAATCTTGTTGCAGACTTGGTAGACTATAGGAATTCAGGTGAGTGAAATTAGTCAGAAGGAATACAGCAATCAGTTTTTTCATACTTTGTTGCTAATCTACATGCTCTTATTGAGATAGCTTTAATGTATGTGAACATTGTCTCCAGGTATCAACCCTAGTCTTGAACTGAAGAGAGACTTATTCACAAATGTGAAATCTTTACTGTTTCTTGGTAATAATCTTTTTGAGTGTTTTTAACTTTGCATTTTTATGTTTTCCTAGTAAATTGGAATTCTAAAAGATAAAATTTTAAATGTTTTCTGGATAATTCTTAATATAAAGTGAGGTTTTCCCAAGTGTATATTTAAAGAACTTTACATTGGGAGCATCTCATTCTCTTAAATATCTATGGAGCTGATTTAATGCTTTAAAGTAGTTTGCTATGCTAGATGAGAAAATAATTAGCAACTTATTTCCAAACTTGGGGATCAGCCTATATTAAGCTCTTTGGAAATAAGGAAGTTAACATGTACGATATTACTATAAGGTGTCTAGATAATGTATTTTAAGTAATAGAAAGATAATGGATGGAGATGTCAGTGGGAAGAAGGAAAGGAATCCTGTTAAAGTGAAGCTGGTTTTGAAAAAAATTAAGGAAAGTTACAGGACAGAATAAATGTAAAGTAATGTGTATAAAGTCTGAGGATGTTAAGGAAAGAAACTATAAAACTCTTATCGAAGAACTGTACTAGTAACTTTTTGGTGAAATTTATGGAAGCGATACTAGACAGATGGTAGGGACTTCTGTTACAGTGCTCTTAAAAATTGGGAATCAGAGGCCAGGTGATAGTCCAGTGGGTAGGGTGTTTGCCTTGCACTCGGCCAGCCTGTGCCGGCCTGGGTTCGATCCGGCATCCCATATGGTCCCCCAAGCACGGCCAGGAGTAATTCCTGAGTGCAGAGCCAGAAAGAAACTCCTGAGCATTGCCGGGTGTGACCCAAAAAAAAGCAAAAAAAAATTCGGAATCAAGGTTTTGACATGGGGATTAAATGAATTATACCTGATATTGTAAAACCGTCTGCTCTATTCTTCAGATCTTTATGCTTCTTTTTGAGTAGAACCATCAGCAACTTGGTATACTGCTCTTCATTGTGAGTAAAATGAAATATATGGTTTTTCTTTCTTTGCACCTTCAGTACATTTTTGAATTTTCATGGCACTGTGTTGATTTACATAAATCCAGACAAAATATTTCCTCTCTGCAGTAGGCTCTACCCCTCATGTGCAGACAGGAAAGTCAGTTATGGGACCCAAGGCCCTCATCCTAGTAAAACAGGAGTCAAGAGGGATTGGTCTAAATGACAGGAGCAAGTAGTTACAACAGGTACAGTTACACGTACCCTATAAACCTCAGGGAAGCCTAGAGGCAGCCAGCTCAAGGAAAAACGAAAATCATATGTGCTGTGGAGAATGAGGAGTCTGTTGATTATGGTGACTGACAACTGCTTTGGCCATACAGCATGGAAGGCTGCTGCAGTAGGGAATAGCTTCAACCCCAAAGAGGGATGTGGTCGCTCTGCTCTTGAAAACCTGGTGAAAGAGGTCCGAGGCCACTTGTAGCTCATTGTGGAAACTGATCTTCATGTTATGGCCAAGTCTGGGGTAATCCTGATGTGACAGTTAAGGACATTAAAATACTATCATTGGTGTTTCCTGCTCTGTCTTAGCCAATACTCAGGACTTCTTAGTAGTAAGGGTACCCTAAGTGGAGAGTTCTCCAATCTTGCTGTATTTATGCAAAAAGAACAAGTCAGGTTTATTAAGTCATTTGGCAAGTTAAAAGTGAAGGTGGAGTAGAAAACCATGTTTCTATAATATTTGTAAAGATAAAATTCTAGCTCTACAAAATATAATTGAATAAATGTGTCCAAATAGGCCTGGTTTATTTATTTTATTTATTTATTCTTTTT